>NIWZ02000093.1:0-85053 GCA_002242745.2 Lecanicillium sp. LEC01
AATAAATAGGGGATTAAAATAGTTTAAATACTTGTGAAAGCTATTCTCGCCGACCTATATAGCAAAATGACACGCTGGGAACGCTTAGTCATGACCCTAGGGTGTAAATAAGCCTATTTGCACCCTAGCGGTGCACCTACCTCCACCCTCATGCATGCAGAGTGTGAAAATAGCATCTCCGCGCGCACTGTATTTGTTGCGCCCCTTTGCAGCAGAGTTTTTTTGTATTAGCTCGAACTCTCGCAATTTACTCCTCGAAACTCTCGCACATTGTCGAATGTGCACTGTGACTGACGCATTTCATCCTCGCAGGCGGCACAAGTACCCGCAACGTCGCACTGTTCCTTCGCCGCTTTATTACCTTGCGTCACGCATTCATTGTACGAGTGAGCTGTCGGCCGCCGGCACGACTGTCGTCGCCGTCTTATCCGGTGTGTGTACGAGGATCCATTTTCTATATTTTGTCATCAGCTTCAGTCCCAAGCGAGGGCGAACAGCCATAATGTGATTATATGGCTACCACAGCCCGAGGAGGCCAAACGCTGTCCATCGGAACCGTAAACTCCCGCCCAGTAGCTTGTTCCGAATTCTGCTGGCAAACTGCTCCATAGTGATTTTGGTACGCAGCGGCGTTGTATAGGGCTGCCATGTCACCATTTGCCAACTATTCGCACGTAAAGAACTGGCGTCCTTCTCGGCTCGTCGCTGCCGTCTAGCTTGTCCAAAGCTTGTGTGATCGTCGCCTGGTGGAGCATGATACTGTACATCATGACCATAGCCCAAATGGCTCGGCAATGGACATGAGCTGATGCTGGATGTGTGGCAAACGGCTCATCACAGTTGCGCTGGCCTCTTGCCACTAGGTCAACTGTTTCTGCTACGTAATGTGCAATTCATGGTCATGACCACGTCGGGTTTGTAGGTATGTCGGGCAGCCCACACGGCAATCTGACGAAACCTCATAATCACCAAGCCGGGTTCATGCTACTCACCATAAGGGTGCACAATATGCACGATACACAACAACATTTACCCGAAATGCGGAACAAATGACGCTTTGTACAGAAAAATGTATTAACTCCATACAGAAAATTCAGAAACAGGTTTTTACATTCCTATATTACAGCAACCAAGTGGAAAACAGCATGGTCTGCAGGCCTTCTACAACCCGTGAGATCACCAACAGTAATACATCACCATACAGCGTCCAGCATTTCCCACCATCAATATAACAATAACCACTCCTCATCATTAGTCCCCACTCAGTGCGAGCCGCTGCTCATCCTCGACCGCTTGCGGCCGCTCCCGGTAGCAGGGTGCATCTTTTCGTTGCGTTCCCGCTTGAGCTTGTCGTCCAAAACACGAGCTGTACCATATCCGTAATTAGCCACGACACATTCCACAGCAACCCAAACATGAAGAGACAAAACGAAAATGTAAAACCAAAAAACACTTACTCAAAACCTCGTAACCAAATTCTGGAAACTCCAAGCACAGACTCTTAAACTCCTCCTCAGCCTCAGACCTAAGCGCATGCGACCGAGCAGCCCAGAAGCTCGCAATCGGCGCCCGCACCGATGTGTCATCCTTTGCCGTACTGGCATACACGTAGCGCGCGTACGCAATCTCGCCCTTGGCCGTTGAGTTTATGCAGTGAATCTTGGACGCTGCCAGCTTCTTCAGCCTGTCCATACCATACTTTTCCGCCAGAGTGTAGATTCGCGCATGTCGCAGCAGGTGCTCGCCTGAGTCGTCGACTTCGGGCAGGCTGGGGTGTGTTTCGAGGACACGCTGCCCGGGAACTTTGCGGGGAAAGTATTCGCCTGTGTAGAGGAATTCGAGGAAGCTGCCGACGGCATCGTTATCTTCGTCTGGGAGCTCGATTTGTCGCGGCTGTTGAGTTGGCTCATCAGCAAAGGAAGAACTCCCAAGATCAGTATAAAATAGCTAGTTTCTATTGTATCATGATACAATGCAGCACAAGCTTGCAGTTATACTCTACTCACGCTTCCGTCGTCAACGATGCTCTGGCAAATCGTCGCAAAGTAGGGGCTCTTCATCAACAGCGCCTGATGCGCCGACAGCACCGTCTGCCCGTCCTGTCCCGTGAGAAGTGTTACAATTGGACTAGATAGATATGTAATGAACCCCGGCGGCGCGTCAGAGGTGCCATCGTCTTGCGCTGTGGTGGCTACGTCTTCGACTGGGCCCTTGGTAACCTCTGCCTCGTTGCTCACAGTCCCCTCCTGCGCCTCGTCCATCTCGACATCGCCGCCGGCAGCGGTCGAGACGTCGTCGCGCACACTTTCGCTTTCGATAGCGGGCATTTTTATGCCCTTATAATACGCTTGTTGTCCAATTGAGTATAGGTATCGCTGGCTGGTAATACTATTGCGAGGAGCTTGGGGTTTGCGATGGCCGTGTGTCTCTCGGCTGGAGTAGCTAAAGTGTGGGTCGCGGACCGTGCAACCGTTTCCGTTCAACGGCGGTTAGCTTACCCTATATCGATCTTATGTTGTCACGGACCGTATTCGAAGGCGTGACGAGGAGGGTATATAGGCTTAGGGAACTAAAGCGCAAATGACTTTAGTGTTCTCGTACTCTTTTGGAGTTATGGCCGAGTGGTTAAGCCCCACTCGGGCTATACAGAACGCCAGCGGCGTCGCCGTGGCACGTGTTGCAACGGATAACAAACTTCGGTGGTATAAAAAGCATTTACAGTGTAAAACTTGTCTAGCGCATATTAGCGTCTTAATGAAGGAGTATTAAAATGCTTTATTCAATCTTGGCTACCAGACCGGGTAGAAGTTCAACAAACGACGGGCTAGAAGAGCTTCCAGCCAATGCCAGTTTGATCTCGAGTCTATTGTTCCCTTGCGTCACATTGATGATTTGCTTGCCGCTTTCTTTGCCCGATGGAACATGAAATCTATGCCTAGAGTCCAAATCCTGTGCCTTTGAAGAATTATATATCGCCTCATACACTGAATCCAGCTGTCCTACGACTTCTCCCGGTACCTCCAACACGAGACGAGAAACGCCAACAGCGCCACACGGATGCTGCGTCATCTCCCTCTCACTTTCATAAGGCACTCTTAGCTTCCTCGCCGTTCGATCAAGACACCAAAATGGTAGCTCTCCAGGTGGTATCGGCTGGCCACTCGGGGTCCTGGCAGCACCAATCGCCCACTCCAGTACGGTCCCGTCAGGCTTCACGCGGCCGCCTGGCACCGGATCGTCATATGCATATCCCGTGCGAGAGTTGACGACCCTTTCCTGTATACAACTGAACTGCGACTCCTGCGGTAGCGTGCAAGCCCAGTCGATGATGGTTCCCGGTTGTAGATTTCCCCATCTGTGTGCAGCTTTCTTGTTCGGATCAGCATCATCGAAAAAAGCAATGAGCTCAATGTATACGCCTTCTTGGAAGAGGATTAGGCGATTCCAGGTCAAGCCGCCCTCATGTGTGCCACCAGGAGCAACAGTGAAGTGGATGCCAATATGCTCATCGATTTTGAGGAGATAGGGGTGGTCTACGAGGATGACGATGTGGTCAAGCATTGGGCAGACAGGCGAATCTGATGAACGAGAAGACATCTTGGCAGTATAGCTTTTGAACTCGGTGGTTTTGATGTTCGGCGCGAGAATGCTTGGGTTTGGGTGAGACGCTAAGATGTAGTTGGGAGGGAGCTTACAAAACCGAAGCTCGTTGAACCCCGCTTTGTCTCAAGCTGATAGTAAGGTTTTTGGGAGTTGTCCGGGCGATAATATATGACTTGTCTTGGTTTTTTCTGTGAATAATTTGACTTACTGTATCTACCTTATATAGATAGGCTCCTGGTAAACTGTTCGTGAAAGACTATTCACATTCGAGGGTATATTCAACGTAGAAGACACGCTAGCTTCCTTTTAAGACTTTCATTATAATAATCTATATATGCTAGTTGTAGCTGTAATGGAATGAGGAAAAGGAGAAGGACATTGGCCTACATCCACCATTTAGTCCTATTTCATAGCTGCCACACTAGTCAAACCGACTGTGGCCGTCTTATTAGCTGAGCCAGGGGCGGAGTATGTGTTGGTAGCATCGATACAGTGGCGCATAGCGTAACATCGAGACACGGGGGCTCACCCTGCGCAAACTTAACAAAGCGCTGGTTAGTCTAGTGAGCAAATGCTGCGGACTATTCCAAATTCTTTGCGCCGACAAGACCGTGATTTGTTTCAATAGTAATACGAGGATGACAATGTGGTCAACATAGGGCAGATTCGACGGAGACTCGCCGAGAAGTCGACGAACACGCCAGGACTTCTGCTAGTACCAAGCGCCTCGGCCAGTTTTCCCTCGTCCCCCGCCAAACAAATACTATAGATCCAACCATTCCCGCAAGTGTGGGGCTTTTTGTCACCAAAGGCATTAACAGCTGAGACACTCGCTTTCCGTACTTGTCAGCGCGGCTGGTCTAGACTTATTAGAAGCATACTAATAAGTTATAGCTTCTTCACCGCATTCGACCCAACCACCCTGCTGCAATAAAGTTCCCGTCATCCGCGCAACGCAGACAACGCCCTCTTCGAGTCGGCTCGAGTTTTGTTGCATTCGTGGCGTCAGACTCTAATCTTGTTACAGACCAGATGTTGCTTGGAGCGATATTCACAACGGGGGTGCTTCTGCTGTTTGCCCTGCCAGCAGAAGTTAATTCCCAACCAGGTGAGTAATCTGTCCTTCTCAGGCCGCAAAGCATGCGCAAGTCTTTTAACACACCATTATGCGCAGTCGCATTAGAAAGGGAATCAGAGCTATCGGGTTTGAATAAAGTAAAAGCATATAAAGAAGAGATTGAGAGAGCCGACCGTTCAGAGATATTGGGGTTGAAGTTCGCGGGAATCAAATAGAGCGCCCAATCGGTGCAGCGGTGCTTTTGGACTTTCATGGCTGGTTAGTTTAGACGTCTAATTGACACTGATGCTTTGCTATATGTCCGCTACTTTTACTTAAGGGATTTACATCGATCGTGTGTATGGTAGCTCGAATCTGAGTACTTCGTTAGTAACCTGGCGCTCGGTGTGTCCTTCCCCAGTGAAATCAGCCTGGGCAGTAAGAGATGCCTCTTCCCTGGGACCGACGGCTAACTTGGTGTGAAAGGTGGCCAAGAAGGGCGGTGGCCGGAAACCCCGTACTTCGACTTAAGCCAATCATGGGGCATCAATAGTAGGCTAACGCTACGTCGTATGTATGCGCAACCCGGTAAGAAATGGAGAAGACGAATAATGATAGTCCAGGCCAGCCATCCTTTGACAAAAGTACCATGCATGTGACTATCACACCCATTATGTTAGCGCAGCCAGCGCACTATCTCCAAGTAGTGACCTCTGTACGTTGCATTGCCAGCGGGGCGGGTGCCTAATGGGGATGACCATTACGAGCTAATCATAAGGTCGGAAGTAGTTAATATCAAAGGTACTCGAATCGATACTGGTCGAGACCAGGTACTGTTCCAACTATGTAGATTTAGTAAGTACTCTGTATGGTGTGTTACCTACTCGTAGTAGCTTCTTGGAGCCAACACCTTCCACTTTGGTGCGAGCCATAGCAAGAAGAGCGGAAGGACGGCGTGTTGGTAGTTCTGCATACCTAGGTCGCCCTCCCCAACATACTTAGCCCAGATGAGCCCCAATTACTCGCAAACCACTCATTTCACTCACAAGCAGAACGCCTCACTTACATGTGTCTTTTGTTTTCGTGCTTTGAAACCCCAGCAATCATGAACACGCCCTGGCTGCGGACGGTCAAAGCGGCCATGGACGATGCCTTCGGACCAATAAATAGAGATCGTGCTGATCCAACACTGCTTTTCCAACAGACGACTCTCACCATTCTTCCGACCGCTCTTTTACTTCTGATTTCACCTCTTTATGTTATTTATTATAACAAATCACCTGTCGTTTCCACTGAGAGCGTTCTTTTGTGGGTTAAATTGGTGAGTACGACCGTGGTTTATTCATCTCTCTTGTCACTGAACATCAGCGGGCAGGCCGTTGCAGCTCTTGTTTTCGTCCTACACATAGTTGTAGCAATTCTCGATACATCGTCAAATGATGCGGCACACACCGCTGCGGCAGTCTTTAGTTGCCTGGCTGCTGGTGCAGTTATTTGTTTGTTGTATTTCGAGCACCGCCGCGCCCTTAAATCTTCTGCATTACTTAGTATATACCTGGCAACTACTGTACTCTTCGACATTGCCAAGACACGCTCATGTTTTCTTCGTGAAGGAGCCAGGCTGACTGGCGGCCTTTCTGTTACCATCACCGTCGCACAATTTGGGCTTCTTGTTTTGGAAGAAGTACCAAAACGCTACCAGAGTCCAGCCAGCACTCTGGGAGAGGAACTTCGGCGTGGCTTTTGGGCTCGAACATTCTTCGTCTGGATTAACTCTTTGCTTCGTTTGGGATTTCAGAGGACACTTTTGGCCGATCAATTACCGACCCTGGGCCCTGAGTTTGCGTCACGAACCATGGCACATATGTTTGAGAAGAAATGGGTAAAGAGTGAGTGAATTATCTCGCTTGCGTGGAACATAGTCCTCGAACATTCTCATGTGTTTCTGGTGGACTATTGCTAATAGGGATCGTGACAAAACAGGCGAAATATCATCATTGCGACTCATCAAAACTTGTTTTTGGACAGTACCCGGCTCGTTCTCTTCCGTCGTCCCCGCTCGACTGCTATTTATTGCTTTCTCTTACACCCACCCGTTTCTCATTCGGCGTATCCTACAGTGTATCGATGACGAAGAAGAAGACGAGGACATTTTAAATGGCCTTATCGGCGCTACTGCCCTGACGTATCTAGGTATCGCAGTAAGTGAAACCGAGAATTTGGCTGCAGGGAATGAGCTTACTAAAGGGCTTCAGCTCTCTCGCGTCTGGTATACTCATATGAATAATCGATTCGTGACAAAGATTCGAGGTATACTCATTTCGCAAATGCTGAGAAAGAATCTCTTACTGCGTCGAGACGAAGCTGTCAAAGCCGCGGCAGTCACGTTGATGAGCACCGATATAGATGTTATTGCGCGAACCTTACCAAAAATTCACGAGGTATGGGCTAGTATCGTTGAGCTGGCTGTAGGCATATACCTGCTCTCCACTATCGTTCGAGAGGCTTCATTTCTTGTGATGATTCCTGCGCTACGTAAGTATTGTCGGTATTGTTTTTGGCAATGGGTCACTTGCGCCTTCCATCTCATTTGTCTAACTGCTTCCTACAAAGTATCGGCGGTTCTCTCATTCGAGCTAGGACGACGTTCACGTCCTGCAATGCACAGCTGGAACAACAAAACAGAGGAGCGCGTGGCCAAAACATCGAATATCCTCAGTCAGCTGAAAGGCATTAAGATGATCGCCTGTGAATCCGTGGTGGCCGAATACGTCCAAAACTTACGTCAAACAGAAGTTCAAATTTCCAAGGAAGCTCGGATGCTGACTGTGTGGACTTATGTGGCAGGTATGTTGTTTTACTTTGGTTGAGCACCAGGTGAATGGCGTTGACAAGACAAAAGCGCAATTTGGGTCTACCTTCACTCCGGTCATTGTAATTGCTGGAGGCCTTTTCTGGACCGGATTTGACGATTTTGACGCCAATGTTGCCTTTACGAGCCTTGCATTTATATCACTTGCTTCTGACCCGATTGGGATGATACTCACCGCCTGGTCAAGACTGGGAGCTCTTGTAGCATCCTTTGAAAGAATTCAAAACTATTTGCAGCTGGAAGAGCGGGCTGATGATCGCGGAGAGTTACATCAGCTTCCCGTCACTTGCGACGAAAAGCAGCCATTGTATAACCTAGCGGATTTTCCCGTTCAATTACATGAGGCTTGCATCTGCCCCATTGGAGACAAACCACCGCTCTTGCGCGCGAACATATCTCTTGCTCGCTCAAGTGTTAACATGATTATTGGACCAACCGCATGTGGTAAATCAACGTTGCTCAAAGGTCTACTTGGAGAAGCAAGCATTATTCAAGGTTCCGTACACATTCAGCCTGGCTGCGTTGCGTATTGTAGTCAAGAAACATGGCTTCGCAATGTTTCCATTCGCGATAACATCATCGGAGAATTTCTTTACGATGAAGTTTGGTATAATACAGTCACTACCATGTGCTTACTACGAGACTTAGAAGAGTTTCCCGAAGGCCATGGTTCTCTCGCTGGCAGCCGTGGGTCAAATCTTAGTGGAGGGCAACGGCAGAGAATTGTGAGTCAAATCGAAAGTGGATAATTCACTCTCTAACAGATCTTACAGGCCCTGGCGCGGGCCATCTATTCTCATGCACCTATTTTGCTGCTTGATGACGTTTTCAGCGCCGTTGACCGCGCAACAGCGTCGACGATTTTAGGTTCTCTTCTCGGTGCTGAGGGCCTCCTTCGACAACATCAGGTGACCGTTGTCATGACGACACATACATGTATGTTACAATGACTAACGGTGATATTTCTCTCGTTAATCTATTTCGCAGTGGAAGACCTCAACTATGCCGACCTTGTTCTCGCCATTGACCACAACAGCCAATTGACAGTGGAGAGGGCGAAAGAAGCCATCGAGAAATATGGAGTTGCCAATTTCCTAGATGCCGATAGTGATGAAGGCGGTAGCGACAGTGGAGGCCAAGACGATCCCGTTGTCCGCCAATATTCTCCTCCCCAGTTGCAACAAGATGACGACATCGCTCATCTGCGGCAACGAGGTGATATATCACTTTATCGGTACTATCTCGGTTCTGTTACTGCCTGGGTTCTGATAATCTGGCTCATTTTGACAATTTTGGTCGCCGTGACTGAGAGATTTCCTGGTATGAGAATAGCTTGTAAGGAAGATATGTACAGCCCACTGACTCTCTAGATGTTTTCGTGCGGATATGGACGGAGAAAGACCCCGATAACAAGCTTTACTTTGTTTGTTACGGACTTTTAGCCGCCGTTTATCTGGCATTCCTTGCAATTTGGACGTGGTGGGTGTTGAACAATCTCCAGCTGTAGCTGCTTCTCTGCGTTAAACTGACATTGGCAAGGACGTACCTCCTTCGTCTGGTACCAGAGTCTTCGGACAATCTCCATCAGTCTCTTCTCAACTCGGTGACGAGGTAAATATGTCAAAATCAATTTATGGGTTCACCATAACCGCAAAAAACTGATTTATGTCCAGGGCAACTCTTTCGTTCCTGACATGTACCGACTCAGGCGCTATTCTGAATAAGTTTGTTATTTTATTCATTGCTATATAAACTTATACTCACTCTCTATAGGTTCAGTCAAGATATGTCTCTTATTAGTCAAGACCTTCCGACGGCTTTTATGTTCTTTCTGTACAGTGAGTAGCGAATTATATCATAGTGGGGAACTTGCAATGCTGACTGGCGGATACCCACCTCTAGCACTCTTTGGCGTAATTGCGGATCTCATCATTACCCTTTCGGCATCACCATACGCGGCTATTCTATTTCCATTTATCCTTGCCCTACTGTACGGTCTCCAACTTTTTTATCTGCGGACCTCGCGACAGGCACGACTGCTGGATCTCGAAGCCAAAACACCGCTTTACACCCATTTTACCGAAACAAGCGACGGATTACAACATATACGTGCATTCGGTTGGGAAGATCAGGTCCTCACCAAGGGCGAAGAGCTACTTGATCATTCTCAAAAACCATTCTACTTCATGTATTGTATACAAAGATGGCTAAGCCTTGTGTTAGATCTCACTGTCGCTGGCATTGCTATCGTTCTTGTCGCAGTCGCGCTAAACGTACGATCGACGAAACAACCTGCCCTTGGCCTCGCGCTGCTATACGCCATGAAACTCGGCCCCCAGTTTACATATTTGATGGACGAATGGGTTGATCTTGAAACTTCCCTTGGAGCATTATTCCGCTTGCGAGCGTTCGGCGAAGATACACCAGTAGAGGAGACTCTAGGTACATCTCATGGCCAGGGCCCACGCAGACAAATGGTGCAGGTCCCAGAAACCTGGCCAGAGTATGGTGATATTGACCTGAATGGAGTGAGTTCATATTATAGCACGGCGAGCGGAAGGAATCGTCAGGCACTTCGAGATGTGTCAGTTGCAATTCATGCTGGCACCAAAAATGCTATTGTCGGCCGGACTGGAAGTGGAAAGTCATCGCTTTTCTTGACTCTGCTGAACTTTCTCGAGTACACTGGCTCTATCATTATTGATGGTATAGAGGTCTCCACAGTGCCTCGCTCTGTGCTTCGAAGTCGGATAATATCCATTTCACAGGATCTCATCCACTTACCAAGTTCTGTACGCGATAACCTCACGCCCCATGATATGAATAAGAGTGCAGAAGAGCGCCTTCCTGAGGCCTCTATTTTCGACGCCCTTGCAAAAGTTGGGTTAGATGATTATATCAGAACATGCGGTGGACTCGACGTACCGCTAGACGAGGTCAACCTGTCTCAAGGACAAAGACAACTGCTCGCACTAGCCCGCGCGCTAATACAAATGGGCAGGACGAGGAGTACGGTTATCCTCGTCGACGAAGCTACCAGCAGTGTTGACATCGAATGTGAGAAGAAAATGCAAGATGTTATGGATGGGGCTTTTGAAGGGTGCACTGTCTTGACTATTGCCCATCGCATGCACACAATGAACGCCGCTCATTGCATGCTGGAAATGTCGCATGGCCGTCTTGTAGGAGAGGAATCCTAGATTGGCTCTAGATACGTTAACACATACGTATCTAATGAATTTCCTTGTCTTCTCTTCACCAACATATTGCGTCCATTATAAACCCGGAACGGGTCAAGGCCCGTAGTGCTCAGAGAAATTATGGCGGCCTTCTCCAGAGGCCTAAGCAGTAGAACTCAGAGTCGTCTGGAAACAAGACATGCAGAAAATGAGAATTGCCTCAATAATGACCAACTTGCATCCCGACTCTAGAAGCCGAACTGGGACGGAGCAATGCGTAGCGCTACATCGAGAAGCGGGGGCTTACCGTGGCGCGAACGCGACTAAGCACTAGTCTAGTGAGCAAATCAATGTCATAACCCTTTGCGCCAACAAGCCGTGATTATTTCAATAGTACTCGCACATCAGAACTTAGGTATCTACTGTAATCGTGTTTGTTTTCAATGGCGATAGGCATATAGCATGTGGACAGTTCCCTAAAGCGGCCAAAGTCGCACTCGTGGTTTCAGTAAGTTTATCCTAATTCAGTGTCAAGTCGGTTATGCGTCTTTGAAACTGTCGCGATGCTCAAAAGCTCTGTGAGCGGGCGTTTTGGACGTCCTTTGTAACGACGTGCCCGTAGCATTGGCTGTAAAGTGTGTCCTTGATACCGCTAATACGGGGAGGCCACTGCGTATGGCGCGACAGACTGCCCTGGTTGCCGTTAGGCCCTTAAGACGAAATTCTGCTTCTATACACAGCTAATCGCCTGCTAGTCAGCCTTGATAGGCATTGCATGGTTAGTGAATAAGCCCTGGTAAGTTCTCGAACACGGGCTAAGAAAAGAAAGCTACGGACTACTAGAATTGTGTGCTGCACGGGCAACACCCAAGCGATCGGCGGGTCACCCATCATTGCAGGGCGCTAATTTAACCTGCTGGGGTCTGGCCCCAAGCTACACCGTATTTCGTACAGAGAAGCCCCAGCTACCTCATTCCTACTGCTTACCCACTGTCGTCCTCATATTCACAGCGTGCTGCTATTGTTTAGACAATCCCCCTGCTCACCAAAAAGTAGAGAGAAAAAAGAGCCGAAATCATGCCTTTAGGTTCGAAACCCCCTCAGTTCCCACTACCATGATAACAACTACTTATCATTCACTAGTAACCGGAGCTTTAGCCATGGCAGGCGTCGCTGCCACAGCCTTCTATTTAGACGCTAAGCTACACGTTCGCAAAGACCTCAACGCTCTCAATCGCGTAGAGAGAGCGGAGAAAAACTACGCCGAAGCAGGTAACTTAGCCTTTGTATCTTCCATTCTTTCAGCAGCAGTAGTCCTCGCTTCACTTCTTTTGCCCTCTTCGCTTCACTGTCGTCCGGAAATCACAATCACCGCCACCACAACGAGTGCCGAGGTTAGCTGAAACCTAACAACCCCTATAGTCAAGGCAAATAAACCGTCAGGATTCTTTCTCTTTCAAGAGTCAGCTCACAGATTCCCACATGAGCAAGCCATCTGGTCTCGTCGCGGAACATATACCTGGTCAGAAACTTACGCCAAAGTCTGTCAATATGGCCGATACTTTCTCTCCCTCGGGGTCCAGCCGCACACGTTTGTCGCCTTATACAGCTACAACTCGCCTGATTTTCTGTTTATTTGGATTGGTCTCTTGTCCATTGGCGCAGCACCCGCATTGATCAACTACAATCTTGCTTCAGAGGCCTTGGTTCACTGCCTCAAGCTGTCTGGGGCGAGCTTGCTGGTCCACGATGCTGCCAAGGATTGCGTGGCCAGGATTGAGGCTTCGCGGGAAGACATACGCTCACTGGGCCTTCAGACTGTTTCCTTGACGGATGAGTTGAAACAGCATGTTGATTCGTTCCCTCCGACACACGCTCCTGTTGACTGCTTCAACAACATATCCAAGATACTCCCCTGCGCGCTGCTATATACCAGGTCAGAACACAAGTAATAACTACCCCATTTCGGCCTCCAACTGACCTATCCTTAGCGGCACAACTGGCTTGCCCAAAGCAATGACAATTTCGGCTTCTCGAAACTATGCATCGGCATCTCTCTATCCCAAGACCTTTGGCCAGAGACCTGGTCCGAAAGGCGATCGAGTCTTTTACAGCATCCCGCTCTACCATGGAACAGGAGGGCTGTCATCCATGAACGATCTCATGAGCGGCATATCTGTTGCTATTGTTCCCAAGTTCTCACTCTCCAACTTTTGGCCCGATGTCATCGCCAGTAAATCCACCATTGTCACCTACGGTAAGCCCGTCCTCAACACTACACTCACCTGGTCTACATCTCTAACACCTCGCCAGTCGGCGAAATTGTCCGGTTTCTCTTGTCAGCCCCTCCTTCGCCTCGGGACACGCAGCACTCTGTCCGGCTCTTTACAGGAAACGGCATGTCTCCAGAGCTATGGGCCAAGTTTCAAGAACGCTTCCACGTACCGGAAATTGGAGAATTCTACGCCAGTACTGAAGGAGCCTTGGCCTTGATAAAGCATTACCACGGCCAAGGCTGGGGTCGCGGTGCTGTGGGCCACCATGGTTGGCTCCTTCGTTGGCGTTTCCATGACACTTATGTCCCCGTATCTATTGATGCCGAAACTGGCGAGATATGGCGCGACCCAAAAACCGGGTTCGCAAAACGTCTGCCTTACGAGGAAGGAGGCGAGCTCCTCGTTAAGCTGCCGCACAAGCAAGGCTGGCAGGGCTACTTCAGGGACGAAGCCGCCTCGGTGAAGAAGCGAATCGAGAACGTCTTCGAAAAGGGCGACGTCTACTACCGCACGGGAGATGCGCTTCGCCGCGACTCAGATGGTCACTGGTACTTCCTCGACAGGTTGGGCGACACTTACCGCTGGAAAGGAGAAAACGTGTCGACTACCGAAGTCACCCAAGTCATCGCCAACCACCCTGAAATCGCTGAAGTCAACGTCTACGGCGTCAAGCTGCCTTCACATGATGGCCGAGCTGGCTGCGCTACAGTCGTCCTCCGAGCATCCTCAGTCAACAGCTTTAACTGGAAATATCTAGCGATGTTGCTGCGCAAAGAACTTCCTGCATACGCCGTACCTGTATTCATTCGAGTCCGCGAGGGCGTAGCTACAATGAGCACTGATAACTATAAACACAACAAGGTGCCGCTGCGGAACGAGGGTGTAGACCCCGCAGCCATGGGAACAAAGGTCAAGAATGGCGAGAAAGACAAGGTATATTGGTTGCCTAGTGGTTCAGATGAATACGTGCCATTTACCAAGAACGATTGGTCCAACATTACTCTGGCAAGGGCTCGGTTGTAAATAGAAAGGCATTTTGCCGTCGTCTCATATGTGTATACTTATAACTACATCAAGTTGTTCCTCAGCGACTTTAATAGATATTGTCAAATTGTAAGGAGACGAATACAAATCGAAATTATTTACAACGGCCCGAATCTGAGAAAGAGGGTCTGCGTCAGCGACGGTGGAAAAGCGATCCGTATTCATACTAGGGGGTGCACTATATAACGCCCCTCGTACAGCCGTCTAGGGCGCCACGGGCGACTACATGGAGGCCTGCGTGCCTCCCCCTGTGGCCCTCTGGGGTCCATTTTGGCCAACTCATTACTATCGAATTTCAGCTCCTCTTGAAGGGCTTCCACTGTATTTATAGCAAGTTCCGCCCTGACGGAAGCTTGTAGTTGCCTCAGATTCCAGACCCCGTCCATTACACCTGAATGGACCAGTGCTACGGGACTTTTATTTCCGTGTCAACTTGACACATTAAACCCCAGTCAATGGCTGGATTGTTGCAAACTTATAAAAGACATGAGCACCACCAGTGAGTTCATTGTTGCGGACACGCCCCAAGATGACAGCAACATCATTGATTTTAATGGCCACGATGACCCGGAGTTGGCTCTCAATTGGCCGGCGTCAAGGAAATGGCTCAACGTTTTCGTCCTAGCCATGATAACGTTTATCGCGTAAGTACGAAAGGCAACCTTTTGACGTCTGAATATGAACGTTAAGTGGAATTGCAGCGCCCTGGGATCCTCAATCGCTGCCCCAGGAGTCAACCAAGCCATGGCCGATTTCAACAGCAGCAACAGCGCTCTGAGCTCACTTATTGTCTGCGTTTACAACGTTGGCCTAGCCATTGGTCCTCTGATTCTCGCACCCGTTTCCGAAATGCATGGGCGCATGGTCACCTACCATTTCACCAATATCCTGCTTACCATCTTCACGGCAGCATGTGCCCTAAGCCCAAATCTCTCGTGTCTGATTGTGTTCCGCATGCTGGCAGGAATGCAAGCTTCTACCGTAATTACTCTCGGCGGTGCGACAGTGTCCGATTTGTTTGCCCAGGAAGAGAGAGGAAGAGCCATGGCGTTATGGACGTTTGGCCCTTTGCTGGGACCTGCAATTGGGCCAGTTATCGGTGGTTACTTGACGCAACTTCAAGGATGGCGTTGGGTGTTTTGGGTTGTTGCGATAGGGGTGAGTGCCTTATTTTGGCATCTTTGTCATTCAACTGCTAGAAGACTAAAATTAACACTTCCAGGCCGGTGCACTGACGATAGCCTTCTTTTTCATCATGAGAGAAACATATGCTCCAGTCATTCTTCAGCGAAAAGTCGCCCGCCTAAGACGGCAAACTGGCAATGTTTCACTTCGGTCTGCCTTGGAATCAGACGAGGTCAACCAGAAAGATCGCATCATGCGCAACCTGCGCCGGCCACTTGTGCTACTTTTCTGCTCGCCAATCGTCCTTCTCTTTTCCATTTTCATCGCCATCGTCTACTCGTACCAGTTCCTGCTCTTTGTCACCATACCCGACGTTTTCAGCAACATTTACGACTTTTCTGTTGGAAAGATTGGTCTCGCTTACTTGGGCATTGCTACTGGGCTTTTAATTGGTAACGCCTTGTTTGGCCAGATGTCAGATCGCATTCTAAAGGGCAAGTCAAAGGGAAAAGAGTTGAAGCCTGAATATCGCCTGCCGCTCATGATACCCGCTGCTTTTTGTATACCTGCTTGTATGTTTATATACGGATGGACGACACATTACCACGTACACTGGATCGTACCAATCGGCGCTACTTCATTATTGGGTCTCGGCCTCAACATGTCCTTGGTAAGCTAAGCCCATCTGTTCGATGCAGACTGAATGAAAGCGGTGATTTTAACTTTTCAACCAGATGACTATCCAGGTGTACCTTGTTGATGCATTTACGCTTTATTCAGCCTCTGCTCTGGCAGCTGCAACTATTTTGAGATCTTTATTCGGAGCCTTTCTGCCACTCGCTGGTGCTCCGTTGTACGATAAGTTGGGCTTGGGGTGGGGTAATTCTACGCTTGGGTTTATTTCGATCATTATGATTCCCATTCCTTTCTTGTTCATTCGTTATGGGGAAGTGATTCGGACGAACCCAAGATACCAGCCGAGTTTATAATATTAAGTTATATAATCCATGACGACCCTATTTAATGGAACAATTTTTTTCCCCATGGTTTCAGGGTGATGTTGCAGTGAAATACCTATCTTTCGCACGCCAAGTAGACGCCGCCAGAAGGTTTTTACTCTTACATCTTCCACCTCAATTTTGCTGGTCCGCTTCCTAGAACCATTTTTGAAGACTTTAGTAAAAGGGCATATTATGTCTCAGAATTTACCTCTCTCTGGTCTCCGCGTTGTCGAATTGGCTGGACTTGCGCCCGGTCCATTTTGCGGTCTTTTACTAGCAGACTACGGCGCTACAGTCCTGCGGATTGATGGGCCCAAGTCTCCCAAAGGCGACGTCCTGGCGAGGGGCAAGCGATCGATCAGCATTAACCTCAAGAACAACGATTCCAAAGCCGTCCTTTTATCCATTCTGTCCCAAGCTGATGTCCTAATTGACCCTTTTCGCCCTGGAGTTTTGGAGCGTCTTGGCTTGTCACCGCAAGAGGTTCTGCTCAAGCACAACCCACGACTCATAATTGCGCGCCTGACAGGTTTTCGAAGAGATGGGAAATACAAAGACCTAGCGGGCCACGACATTAATTACCTGGCCGTTTCTGGTGTTTTGTCCATGCTAGGTCCAAAAGATGCTCCTCCAAACCCCCCTGGCAATATTTTGGGTGATTTCGCTGGAGGGGGAATGATGTGCTTCTTGGGGATATTACTTGCCTGGATTAGCAGACAATCTACGGGCAAAGGTCAAGTAGTTGAAGCAAATATGGTCGATGGCGTATCGTATCTTGCGACGTTTCCAAGACTCACCAGCAAGACACCATTCTGGGATGCGCCCAGAGGAGAAAACGTGCTGGATGGCGGGTGTCCGTGGTACACGACTTACGAAACGAAAGACAGTGGCAAGTATTTTGCAGTCGGTGCACTTGAGCCTCAGTTCTATGCGAATTATATCAAAGGACTGGGATTGCATGCGGAAGGTCTACCGTCTCGAGAAGACAAGAGTAGTTGGGATACTTTACGAGATATTTTCGCCCGGAAATTCAAGGAACGAACGCGGAAGCAATGGGAAGAAGTGTTTGATGGCTTAGACGCCTGCGCTACTCCAGTCTTGGAACAGGCGGAGTTGGAAGAGGGTGCGGTTACTCAACATCTCCCAGTCAAGTTGGATAGTGCAGAGACTGCAATTGCAGCTGAGAACGGCGGCTGGTCGGGCGGTCGGGTGGACCATGGTTTTCGAGGAAGTGCGACGCTCCGGGAGTGGCTTGGGTGGCAGTCGGGGGTGCATTATGCCGATGATGACGGCGTCGTTGTCAAGTTGAGCAAGGCCAAGATGTAACGCTATGGCTGCTGATCTCTGGCAAAATTTTGAGGCTGTGTTGCCTCTTACAGTTGCCACGTTTCCTTCATGTGCAATAGAATAGGATCGAGATTTTAAGATCTACGCTGAAAGTGAATTATAACGCATGTTGTAGCCCACCGCCACTCGCAAAAAAAAACGCTTCTCGCGTGCGTAATCTGTCCGAAGCCCCTGCCTGCATACTATTTTTTTGCCTTTTGATGCAATGCAATGTGATATGTTTACCGACTCGTAGTCTGCCAAGCTGCCCCATACAAGGTATTTTACTCGTAAGAAATGCGATAATAACACGAGTTCAGTTCTTTGTAAGACTTGGCAGTGGACTCACAGCATTATGCTTCTATAGTATAGCCTGCGTGTCTCGGCAGGCAGACCAACGCCACCGCCACTATGTACTCCCGACAACTGTATATCGTTATGAACTATTGATATTTCTGATTCTAGAACGTAAGAATGCAAGCAAGAGGGAAGAGGCTTTCCCTCGAGGGGGCTAAAATCTTACCATGGCTTGTCAGTAAGGCGAGCCACTTTCAGCCGCACTGGGGTCTGCGGGAATGGTGGAGTTGGTCCCACCGAAATAAGCCTGGTGCCAAGCCGCCATCGTAACCTTGTTTTGCCGGGAAAGTGAACGTATGGACAATGCGACGACCCTTATTAGCCAGCTATTTATGCCGGCACTTCAGTAGGTGGGCCGCTACAAGGGGATGATTAACACTACTCGTAGTCGCGTAAAAACCGCTAGGGAGGTTTTCTTGTTATTGAGGACTTACTCGAAGTTTCTGATTGGTCTTATTAGCGAGATCTACTCCGCGTGTGGCCAGGCACATGATGGTCGTATAAGCGAGATTTACGAGACGAATGTCGATGCTAGATTCTTCAGCCCACTATCTAACCCAGGTGACAGCTCATGTTTGTCCGTTCTTCTTAATCAGACCCAGTAATCCTCCCCCCAAATAGTCCCCGTAAGTAATGGCTTCCTTGTTTACCTGGGCGTTTTGACCAGATGGGTCCCACGGAACCACTGTGTCGTCCTTTCCAAAATTAACAAAGAATGGCAATGATTGTCTCTCTTCGTTGACCCATTTGACTCGGTGGATTGGCGCAGGATAGTAGTCGTTGGTGACGTATGCCATGTAGCTACCTGCGTTGCAAAGGTATCCGGTATCGTCCGCCTCAATGTCTAGCCAGCCCTGGTCTGTCTTGACCTGCAGGTTCTGTACCTGCGACTGATACAAGACTGTAATAACGGAGACATCTTCATGCCACTCAAACGAGAGCTTGGTCCCATCATCCGCAGTCTTGATGGCAGGTTCAGGGTAGTCCTCGATGTATGGGTAGCGAATAAGTACCACAGACGAAAGAGTATCGTCGCTGCGAAAGTGCTTGCTGAAAAAGTCTTCTTCCTTGTTCAATGCAAGAGCGTAGCCCTTGAGCAACGCCTTGGATAGCCCAAAGACAGCCCGATAATACTCCTCAGCAAACTGGCGGAATCCCGGATGCTTAGCTTCTTCGGGCCACTCATTGACTTCGTGAAGGGGAGTTGGCGTGACAATTCGAGGATGCTCTGGAGTAAAGCTGGGGTTCAGATAGCAAAGCGACTCGACTGCCTTCTTTCCCTCAATGGGAAGAGAGTAACCTGCTCGAATCTTCTTGTCGTTTTCTTTGTTGTAAGCTCGGATGGCCAGTTTCCATTTCTCCTCTTGCGTGATGGATTGGTGAAACTTGCTTGTTTCTCTTGAAAGCCATGGCAGGTCGATTCCATGGTTGACGGCATAGAAGAAGCCAGTGTCGCGGGAAGCGGCGTCAATCTCAGCAGCCACGCGAAGCTTTGCCGCTTGATCGTCTCCGTATAGAGGGGCGACGTCAATACGCGGAACTGTTGCTTTTGGAATAGAACCCATCTCGCTTTTTTTTTTGAATGATGGACGACAAGCACGAAGCAGTATAGGAGATAATCAGATTGATCAAGTTGAACACGGCAACATGTGCTGTTGACACACAATTAGACTTGTACAGCGTATTTGCCACGGCTTGAGCGAGGAACGAGACGGTTCAAGCAAGGCGTCCCACGTCGACGCAGAATAGTAATACGGAATTAATTCGTCCGAGTCGCCTCCATCTCACAAACAGCCTCCCCGGCAATGGGGCGGGGGATGAGGGGCATCGTGCAGAGTTGCCCCTCCACAACTTTTCCTAGGTGGTTCTTTCGTGCATATCGTATATCAGCAGTGTTACATTCGCCCACATGCAACGTGCAGTGGACGAATAACAAACCTTGAAACATGAACCCTTGTTTGAAGCATTTTCAGCTCGACCCATCCGCTAACCACACGCAGCGCCTAAACTCGCCATGATAGGAAGGCAAGGCACCTTGGGAGCGTCATTGGCAACTATCTACCGGCTTCAAGCAGGGTCTTCATCATGTTAATTACCTGTGTCTGATTGGCTGATAATACAATGGGCGTTTTTCCCACCGAATCTCCTCGGCATGGAGTATTGGAGGCTTCTGAGGAGCATTGGACTTGGCTCCAATCGTGTACTGTATTAGCTTGAGCGAGTCAAGGATCACGCCAGGGAACGATACCCGGTGCTAATTACACGGCACGGAGTGGTAGTGTTCATTGTACGCATGCGCATCTAAGCGCGTCTCAACGTCCGGACCACAAACACCGCTCACATGGCTCCGCTGAAAGATGTGGCGGAATGCACTTACGAGTACACAAAGCCACTCTTGACAACTCGGCCTAATGAAGGCACTAATTCAGCGACCCGCATCGTTCAAATGGTTGCCACTTGCTGCTGCACGAGGCTTCCACGGAAGTCGGCCTTGCCATTCTACGAGTACCTGGAAATGGCGGAGATGCCGTCTTGATAGGTCAATCTATAACAGATAGTGTGTGGGCGATCGCTGCAACTGCCGTGCATCTCGTTTTGAGTACTCGTATACTCTGTGATATATTTTCTAGCCTCACTCAATCAAACATTGCGCACAATAGAATTCCATTATTCTATACCAAACTCAAGTCAACTTCATCATGGTCACTACCTCTGATGGCCCGTTGGCCGCCACTCATGTGCAGAATGAAAATGTTCTGGCACACCGCAAGCCAAGTTATATTGCCATGTGGGAGTCATCCATCACCCTTGAGCAATGGAAGGAGCAAGTCGACGCAATTCCTGAGCGCTGTGACCTGAGCAGCCTGAGCCACGAGTCTGTCAGGTACCAGCTCGCCTCATCAGGTATGGATGGAGAGGCTCTATTCACTGAACGCCGAACGCTCTCTATTTCACCGGATTTGATCAGCACTATCGCAAGATCTTGTCACGAATGTCAAGTTTCTCGTGAAACCATTGTTTTGTACGCAGTACACCAGATGTTAAAGGGCTATGGAAACGGCACCCATACAACTATTGCTGCTATCCTCCCACAGTCATCGAAACTTCCATCTCCGTGTAGAGTTGTTTCGACCACTGTTTCTCACCAAGATAGAGATGCTCAAACCATCTCTCATGCCATTGAGGCGACTTCTGCAAGTCTAAATCGGACAAACAATCGACAAACCTCTTTGAAACCGAGTGACGTCGTCAAGTCAGGACTCTTTGACTTGATCGTCGTTTTCGACAACTCTCTTCACCAAGCTCCCTTACCTGAGTTTCCTCTAATACTTCATGTCGACTTGCGGGCGTCTTCACCGCAGTTTGCCATACAATATCCACCTCTTTTGTTTACTATCAACATTATTGATAGCTTTCTTGGGGCTCTCAACACTTTACTCACGGCCTCTACTAGTCAACAACAACTTGTCAAAAATATTGAACTGCTGCCAGCTGAGCAAATCGCTCAAATGGAAGACTGGAATCATACAGACGGAGACTACCCCAAGGAAAAACGTCTTCATCACCTTGTGGAGGAATCTGCAGAAAATCACAAGCATCAAATTGCCATAATCTGTGGTGACAGATTTATCACATACGACAAACTCAACTCACAAGCCAATAAATTAGCCCGCCACTTGGCCTCAGTCGGCATCCAGCCAGAGCAACTTGTGGGTTTGTTTTTGGACAAAAGCGAAAAGATGATTGCAACTATCCTGGGAATTTGGAAATCAGGAGCAGCACATGTGCCTATTGACCCTGCGTATCCAGATACGCGAGTTCGTTTCGTTTTGGATGACACTGAGGTCAAGGTTGTCATTGCCAGTGAGAGGCATTACCACCGACTAATCCGAGACATTGCGCCGGCAAGTGACATCTGGGTAATACCTCTGGAACCTCTCTTCGAGGCTTTGGACAAGATGGAGACAGCAGAGAGTGCGCAAAACCTCTCTCATCTTCCTCTCACAAGCAAGCAACTTGCGTATGTAACTTACACTTCTGGCACAACTGGCTACCCTAAGGGTATCTACAAGGAGCACACGAGCGTTGTCAATAGCATCACTGATCTTGCTGTCCGCTACGGTGTTGCAGGCTGTAAGGATGAGACAATCATGCTCTTCTCTGCCTACGTCTTTGAACCTTTTGTTCGCCAAATGCTCATGGCTCTTACTACTGGCAATCGGTTAGCCATCATCAGTGACGAGGCCAAGTTTGATCCCAACATATTAATCCCGTTCATTCAGACACACCAAGTCACATATCTGAACGGTACGGCTTCCGTGTTACAAGAGTACGATTTCACTGGCTGTCCGTCATTGAAGCGCATTATCCTCGTAGGCGAGAGCCTGACAGACACGCGTTACGCAGCGCTGCGGCGGAGATTCAAAAACAGACTTTTCAATGAATATGGTTTCACTGAATCTGCCTTTGTTACAGCGCTCAACGTTTTTGAGCCCGACTCAATTCGCAATAATACAAGTCTCGGGCGCCCGGTGAGAAATGTCAAGTGCTACATCCTTGATGCAGGCTTGAAGCGTGTGCCTCTTGGAGTCACTGGCGAGCTCCATATTGGAGGCCTCGGTATTTCGAAGGGGTACATGAACCGGCCAGAGCTCACCCAACAGAAATTCCTCCCGAATCCATTTCAGACGATGCAGGAGAGAAAACGAGGAGTAAACGGGTTGATGTACAAGACGGGAGACTTGGCGAGATGGTTGCCAAACGGGGAAGTAGAGTACCTCGGTCGTGTTGATTTTCAGATCAAGCTACGCGGTATCCGAATTGAGCCAGGAGAGATTGAGTCTAATCTGGCATTGTACCCAGGAGTGAGGACGAGCATTGTTGTTTCCAAGAAGCTCAACGCTGGCGTTACGGCATCACAAGATCATCTTGTTGGCTACTTTGTGTGTGACGAACGGACTCTACCGGAGAGCGATATGCTCTCGTTTCTTGAGAGCCGTTTGCCGAGATACATGATCCCGACGCGTTTGGTTCAGCTGCCTCAGATTCCCGTCACCATCAACGGTAAAGCTGACCTTCGCGCTCTTCCCGATGTGGAAGTAGCGGTGCCCAAAACAACCGCTATTCATCTGCGTGACGAGATAGATGAAACACTGGCTAAGATTTGGTCAGAAGTCCTCAGTGTGCCGTCGCAATCTGTTGGGCTCGATGCAAATTTCTTCCGTCTTGGTGGACACAGCATCACATTTATTCAGCTCATTGCTCGTGTGCGACAATTTCTAGGCCGCGGAATTACTTTAGAGGAAGGGTTCCGGACTAAAACACTAAAAGCAATGGCGGAACTGCTTCGCGGCAGACCGCAGAGCTCTGTCGCTGAACCCGTGGCCAAGACGAGTGAGGATAATACCTACTTGGCAAATAGCTTGCAGCAAGGCTTTGTGTATCACTCGCTGAAGGCTCAACACTCTGACGCGTATATAATGCAATCTGTCCTGAGCTATGGCGTGACCATGGACATTGAGGCGTATCAAAAAGCCTGGGCCAATGTTCAGAAGCGAAACCCAGCTTTACGTCTGCGTTTCGCATGGGAAATGGATGTCATCCAAGTCGTCGACCCAGAAGCCTGTCTAAATTGGACACTTCTCTCTCCCAGTGATATCTTATTGAAAGGTACAATTGATGAAAGTCTGGAAGCCATATTGTCCCGAGACAGGCAACAGCCATACCAGCTGGACAAAGGCTCGCTGATGCGCCTGTACTATCTGCAGGCTTCGCAAAATCAATCCTATTGTATCTTTAGCTGTCATCATTCAATTTTGGATGGCTGGAGTTTGCCTCTACTTTTTGAAAGTGTCCACCAAGAGTACCTCTCAGAAATGCAAGGCCATTCTATGCCTATGCGGGAAGATACAGCCTATGTAGAGAGCCAGTTGTACCTTCAATCTCATCGCGACGATCATCTGCAGTTTTGGGCCGAGCAGATTGATGAGGTTGAAGAGCGCTGTGATATGAATGC
The DNA here is from genome assembly GCA_002242745.2 of Lecanicillium sp. LEC01. Lineage (NCBI taxonomy): Eukaryota > Fungi > Ascomycota > Sordariomycetes > Hypocreales > Cordycipitaceae > Lecanicillium > Lecanicillium sp. LEC01. Next base: position 23,857 of record NIWZ02000093.1, read on the forward strand.
GCTACTGAATGAGGCTAGCAGATACAAAGTGCCTCTTGCTGACTATGACCAAATCCAAGAACAAAGGCAGCAGACAGTGCAATTGGCCTGGGATGCATCAATGGCCGATATCAAGGAAGAGCTTTCCTCCATGGGGGTTACCCTCCACTCTATACTGCAGCTGGTTTGGCACCTTGTTCTTCACTCATATGGAGGTGGAAGTCATACAGTCACTGGTACCACAATATCTGGCCGGAACCTACCCATCGCTGGCATTGAAAGAGCACTAGGCTTATTCATCAACACCCTTCCTTTGGCTATTGATCACGCGGCATATCGTGGTAAAACAGCCTTAGAAGCAATTGAGCTTGTCCAGAGCAAAGTCACAGCCATGAACTCCCGAAGCAATGTTGAGCTTGGCAGGCTACAAAAAGGAGACCTTAAGCATGGCCTGTTCGATAGCTTGTTTGTTTTGGAGAATTACCCTAACTTTGGTAACTCCCAGAGAGAAGTGCATCAGCAGCAGCTCAACTACCAGATCCAAGGTGGAACAGAAAAGCTCAGCTATCCTCTGGCAGTTATTGCGCAAGAGAATGATCATGCTGGCTGCTCGTTCACGCTGTGTTACGCTAGCGAGCTCTTCACAGATGGGATGATTGAGGTACTATTGCATACTGTTCGTGACACTTTCAACAATATTGTCACCAATATCCATGCTCCCATCAACGACATCGAATACTTGTCCGATCGTCAATTGGAACAGTTGAACAAGTGGAACGACACTTTCGCAGAGTTTCCCCATGAAACTATCGACTCTATATTTGAGCGCGAAGCCCAGCAAAACCCTCAGAAGGTTGCCGTCATCTACGAAGACATTAGCCTGACGTACGAAGAACTGAGTAAGCGGGTCAATGCTCTCGCGACTCATTTGCGTTCACTAGCGGATATTCAGCCAAACAAGCTGATTGCTCTAACCATGGAGAAAAGCGAACACATGATCACCAGCATTCTTGCTGTGTGGAAAACAGGCGGAGCATACGTCCCCATTGATCCAAGATATCCCGATGATCGTATTGAATACATCCTGCAAGATACTCAGGCACTGGTCATGATTACCGATGGCCAGTACTTAGAGCGCTTCAAGGGTTTGACAAAAGGTGGCATTCCTCTGGTGCAATCTGACATAGCTCCTTCCCTGCCTATCGCCACAGGTACCACACGCCCTTCGAGCACCGCCAACGATCTTGCATACATCATGTATACGTCCGGAACTACTGGACGACCCAAAGGTGTGATGGTTGAGCACCATGGCGTTGTGAACCTTGCAGTGTCTCTGGGCAAAACATTTGGACTTCGAGAAACCAACGATGAGGTTATTTTATCCTTCTCCAATTATGTTTTTGACCATTTTGTCGAGCAGATGACGGATGCACTGTTAAACGGACAAACATTAGTTGTCTTGAATGACGAGATGCGTGGTGACAAGGAGCGACTCTACAAGTACATTGAGAAGAACAGAGTCACTTACCTCTCGGGTACCCCCTCTGTCATTTCTATGTACGAATTCACTCGTTTTAGAGACCATTTGCGCCGCATAGACTGTGTTGGAGAAGCTTTCAGTGAGCCTGTCTTTGACAAGATCCGCGATACCTTCCCCGGCCTAGTTATCAACGGTTACGGTCCAACCGAGGTTTCTATTACAACCCACAAGCGACTATACCCGTACCCAGAACGCCGCAACGACAAGAGCATTGGTTTTCAGATTGATAACAGTACAAGTTATGTGCTCAACGACGACATGAAACGACTTCCCATTGGCGCAGTTGGAGAACTCTACCTTGGTGGTGATGGCGTAGCAAGAGGCTACCATAACAGGCCAGATCTCACTGCCGAAAGGTTTCCTCTTAATCCGTATCAAACGGCTTTAGAAAAGCAAGAAGGTCGCAACCAACGTCTTTACAGAACTGGCGATTTGGTTCGTTGGATTGCAAACACAGACGGCACTGGTGAAATCGAGTATCTAGGAAGGAACGACCACCAGGTAAAAATTCGTGGTCAAAGAATTGAACTGGGAGAGATTGGAGCTATTCTGTCGTCATTCCCAGACATTGAACAATCTGTTGTTCTGGCCAAGGACAGACAGTCCGATGGACAGAAGTATCTTGCTGGCTACTATGTTTCTTCAGCATCTCTTGCTCCCCAAGCAATTAGACGGTATATGCAGACTCGCTTACCGGCATCGCTCATCCCAGCTTATCTTGTTCAAATTGCCAAGTTCCCCGTAACTGTCAGTGGCAAGCTAGACACCAAGGCGCTTCCAGCTCCTGATGAGACAGTTGAAGATGATGCTGTTGCCCCTCGAACCGAGGTTGAGCGTGTTTTGATTGGCATCTTCTCTGACCTGCTGGATATTCCTGCTGAGGGGCTGGGAATCCACAGTGATTTCTTCAGTCTTGGGGGTGATAGCTTGAAGAGCACAAAGCTTAGTTTTGCAGCGTCGAAGGCTCTAGGTGCTGCTGTCAGCGTGACGAGCTTGTTCCGTCATCCCACCGTCGAGGCTCTTGCTCACTGGATTGTAAACGGCTCGACCGATTTGCAGGTCGTAGCTCCGTTAGAAGAGCTTGACCTTGTGAGCATCCCAGTGTCTCCAGCGCAACAGAGACTACTCTTTATTGACCAGTTTGGTGGGAGAGATGCGTACAATATCGCTTTGCATTTCGAGCTGCATCAAGGTGTTGACCTGGATTCAATGCAGAAGGCGATTTATGACATGGTCACTCGACACGAAGCACTGAGAACCGTATTTGTTCAGGATTCACAGTCTCACTATTGCCAGAGAATTCTAACATCCGAGAACGCTTTGAGTCAATTCTCACTGGACATATCTCATCTCCAAGACCGAACTGCGTTGGACACACAGATGACTGCCGACTCGCAGACCATCTTCAAACTCGACGCCGAGATTCCATTCAAAGCTCATCTATACAAACTAGATAGTGCGTGTTTTGCAAGCTTCGTCTTCCATCACGCTGCTTTCGATGCATGGTCATGGAACGTGTTCCAAAGAGATCTCGAAGCCTACTACGAGTTCTACAGGACAGGTGAAAAGGTTACAGATCTTCCGACTCTTCGTGTACAATACAAGGAGTACGCTGTCGAACATTGTAAGGCACTCTATTCAGAACGCTACAGAAGTTTAGTCGAATTTTGGAGCCGCAAGATTTCTGGTACGGAGTCACTGCACATCCCAACCGATAGGCCTCGTCCGGCTCAGTTTGACCATAGCGGCCATGACATTGTCGTCCAGCTCAATAGCCCCTTGACTCAAAAACTGAGAGAGCTTTCCAGGCAACAAGGTACAAGTGTTTACACAGTCATGCTCTCAGCATACTGCTACCTACTCAACTGCTACACAGGCCGAGATGACGTCTCCCTGGGTATTCCGGTTTCTCACCGCAGTCACCCCGAGTTTGAATCAGTTGTTGGATTCTTTGTCAACCTACTTCCCCTCAGACTGAGTGTCACCCAGTCGACATTTTACGAGCTCATTTCCTCTGTCCAGAAAGAGGTCTTGGAAGCACAAATCCACCAGGACATGCCATTCCAGGACATCATAAAGCTGCTTCATGTTCCCCATGATGCTAGTAGCCACCCACTTGTCCAGACAGTTTTCAACTGGGAGTCCATGCCTACCGCATCAGCCAACAATGTTCTTCATGAGTATTTGCCAGAGCCTATGCCTTCTGCTGCAAAGTTCGATTTGAGCGTTACAGTCAAAGAAAAGGATGACTCTTTACTTGTTAACTTCAATTATGCAAGGAGTCTCTTTGGCAGTTCAACAATCCAAGGTTTTGCGGACACATATGTTTACATACTCGAGCAGATTACTGATTCGGGTGATGTAAAGCTAGCCTCCGTGTCTTTCCCTGAAGGGGGAACAGACTCTGCCTCACCCATTTCCAAGACATCTTCGGCTGACTCTACGATAACAGAGTCTCTTGCAGAACTGTTCGAGCACCAAGTTGCGGTGTCGCCTAGCCGAGTGGCCCTGGTAGACAACGCACGGAGCATGACTTATGCTGAGTTGAACGCAGAGGCAAACCAATTGGCTTGGTGGATGATGACTTACAAGAAGATTGAGGCAGATGATCGTATTGCACTGGTACTTGATAAGGGCATTTACACTATCATCTGTATCCTCGCTGTGTGGAAGGTCGGCGCGGCCTACGTACCACTGGATCCAAGCTACCCTACGAGCCGCTTGCAGTTCATCTTGGAAGATACATCGGCTAAGATTCTGCTCACCACCAGCAAACATATTGACAAGTTTCAGTTTTCAGCTATTCTGCAAATAGCAGTGGATGCTGCCGGAGTGCAGAGCAGTCTGAACCAGCAGTCCAGTGAAAATCTCGCAATATTCCAGAATCCTTCCAGCCTAGCGTATGTAATCTACACCTCTGGAACGACTGGTAAGCCAAAGGGAGTCCTCGTGGAACAGAGGAGTGTGGCCAGGTTCCGCGATGCCATTATAGACCGATACTTTGGCAGCACGAACGGCTCCCACTCAATTCTTTTCTTATCCAACTACATTTTTGATTTTTCAGTTGAGCAGTTCAGTCTGTCTTTCTTGAGCGGAAACAAGCTCGTGATTCCACCTGAGGAGGGGCTTACCAGTGAGGAGTTTTATAACCTTGCCAATGCAGAGCAACTCAGCTACATTAGCGGAACACCATCTGTTTTGCAACAAATTCACCTCTCTAGGCTGCAGCATCTACAAGTCATTACAGCCGCAGGTGAGGAGTTTTACAGAAGCCAGTACGAATCGCTCCGCGCCCAGTTCAACGGCTTGATTAACAATGCCTATGGCATTACCGAGACCACTGTTTACAATTTGGTCACCTCTTTTGCTCCTTCTGCGTCATTTTCAAAGCCTCTACGCGATGAGCTGCAAGGTTCTCGTGCCTTTGTCTTGAATGATCGCCTGCAGAGAGTACCGGTAAATGCAGTTGGCGAACTTTATTTGGCTGGTGACTGTGTTTCCCGCGGCTACCTTAACCGGGACACGTTGACCAAGGAGAGGTTTATTCCTAGCCCGTTCGCGACCAGTTTCGATTCTACAAGCTTTGACCGCTTGTACAAGACGGGAGACTTGGTGCGATACCACGGACCTCAGCAATTTGAGTACCTTGGGCGACGCGATCAGCAGGTAAAGCTGAGAGGATTCCGCATCGAACTAGCTGAAGTTAGAGATGCCCTTGGCTCCCTACCAGAGGTAAAAGAATCATCAGTGATTCCTCAGTACGACAAAGAGGACCCTGTGTCCCGATCAGTTACTGGACTTATTGGATACTACGTTCTCAAGCAGGGAATGGATGTCGACACAGCGGATATTCACGCCGCACTGGCAGCATTGCTTCCTCAGTTCATGATTCCTAGCCGACTTTGCAAAATTGAAAGCGCTCTTCCAGTCACCGTCAACGGTAAATTAGACACTGCCCGATTAGCCGCTATGGAATTCTCTCAAAACACTCAAGCATATTGCTCACCTCGAAATGTGCTTGACGTGAAGCTTTGTCAGCTTTGGGCAAGCACTTTGCGCATGTATCACTGCGGAATTGATGATGACTTCTTCACCCAAGGGGGTGACAGTATCTCACTACTGAAATTGATTGGCGATATCAACCGCAATCTTGGATTCAAAGTTACTGCCAAGGATATTTTCTTGAACCGCACAGTCAGAGCACTGCACGATAATGTGCTGTCTCAAAAGAACAGTAATGCTTTACTGCCCCCACTGAAAGCAGACCAGTGCCAGATCCAGGGGGAATCGTCTCTGCTTCCTATTCAAAAATGGTTCCTATCAAAGGACTTGCAAGATCCGCAATACTGGAACCATTGCTTCACCATCAAGACACCTGAGCTTGATGTTAACATTCTGCAAAAAGCGCTACAAGAACTTCATGAACGTCATGATATGCTGCGAATGAGATTACATCGAACCGCTGAGGGTCGTATTCAGACCTTTCCGACCGGAGATTCTGTACAATTACATGAGATTTGCACTCAAAGCACCAAACCTTCAGAATTGAACGAGACGCTGTCTCAGCTTCAGTCTACCTTTGACTTGGAAAATGGTACACTCTATGCAGTCGCCTATATTTCCGGCTATGAAGACGGTTCTGCACGAGTCTGGTTCTCCCTACACCACCTCATCGTCGATACTGTCAGTTGGGAAATCCTCCGGTCAGACCTTCAAACTTTGTACCACAGCGGGAATCTAGGCATGAAAACAAGTAGCTACCAACAGTGGTCTGCCGCTATTAACAGCTACGCAATGACTTCTGCTGAGCGGTCCCACTGGGAGTCCCTGAGGGAGAGGACTCGCCATACTCGCCTGCCGCGTACCTTGGGAACCAGTCGCGTCAACCTTGAAGCAAAACTTGGCCAGACTATAACCAACAAATTGATCCAAAAGTGTGCTGCGACTCTGGGAGCCAGCATGCATGACATCTTGCTCATGGCAGTCGGCTTTGCCTTGCAGCAAATCACAGAAGGCCTCTCCATAGTGACGCTCGAGGGACACGGTCGTGAGGGCTCTGTGGACTCCTCTCTCGATGTTAGTCGTACGCTTGGCTGGTTTACAACTATGTATCCATTCCAGATCCCAGAAATCACAGACTTGGCGCAAGGTGTACTTGATGTCCAAAGTGCCGTGCGCAGAGTGCCCAACAATGGCGTTGGCTATGGTACTGCTTATGACTATTTTGACGGGTACATGCCGAGTGCCAGTGTAAACTATCTTGGTCAGCTTGACCAAGGGCAATCTAGCAATGACAAGTGGCAGTTGGCGGTTGGAGAGGGAGAGTATCGCCACGGCTTGCACACGTCTGCACGGGATGCAAACAAGAGTTCGTCAGCTGTTGATATTACCTTATCAGTTATTGAAGGTCAGCTTGATATTCAAATTGACAGTCTTTTGGAAGGTGGCAACGCACAGCAGCTCCTGCAGGGTATCCAGTCTGCTTTAGAGGGCGTTGTTGAGCAAGTGTCCAAGGCCAACTTCAAAGCGCCGCATAATGAGAGTCAAGACGAATTCATTCCCTACGTCATCTTTGATGAAGACAGTCGAAAAGGGGCGCCTCTCTTCATGTTGCCTCCAGGTGAAGGCGGTGCTGAGAGCTACTTCCGCAACATCGTGCAAGAACTGCCATGTCGTAAACTTGCCATCTTCAACAACCACTACCGCGAAGTGAAGACTCTGATGACTATTGAGGATCTAGCCGACTATTACCTTGCGCATATACGTGAGATACAACCACAAGGACCATATGACCTCTTAGGATGGAGCTTCGGTGCCATTCTCGCCCTGGAGATTGTCAAGAGGTTGGCAAGTGACGGCCAAAGCATCGGTACTCTCACACTGATCGATCCGTACTTTGATGTTCCTTCAGCCACCGAAGCGATAGACCAGGGCAATAACGCTGTGTTGGATCCTATTTACCATATTTACCAACCAGCAGTTGATGGCTTCAAAGTGGTGGAGGCGGCACAGAAGATTACTCTGTTCAAAGCTACAGAGTCGAACGACCAGCATGGAAATTCAGTGCAACAGCAACTGTATGAGTGGTTTGCGCACTGTGAAGCAAACAACTTGGATAAGTATTTGTCTAAAGATACCTTTGAGGTGGTGCCTCTCAAGGGAACGCATTTCACGTGGGTGCAAGATATGGAGCAGGTCAAAAATGTTTGTAGGGTAGTGGAGGGGCCATAAGCCATTGCTCGGGCTATTACAGGGTTTTCAAGTTTTTAACTATCCAGGAGGGCTTGCTATGTTACGGGTTTGATGATTGCCGATGATGACCATTAAACTGGATTTTGCTCGTTTTAGTGATGGAAAAGCGTGCAATACATTGAATACGAGTGATAGATACTTCAGACAGGCAACGTCCAGGTTGCTCTCGCAAAGGTATTGAATCAAATTAGATTACTTCCGTCCATTGGCGCCCTCGGGTAGACTTTAGAAGTGGCAGCGAGCATTCTAGATAGCTAGAGGAGTCGTCGTCACTTACTAAGCCTTTATAGAACGCACTTGATCGCGTTTCATAGCATTTATCTTATCAGTATAAAGAGTATTAAGTTAATGGGAGTCTTATTGGATTGGATTGCAAATGCCAATGGCGGTCAAATGTGGCGTCCAGAATCCGGTTTGCTCCTCCCAAACACTCTACGAGTACTTCCTCTCCTGGAGCGCGCGCGGTTCTTTAAATTTGCCAGAGGAAGATGGCTCGAACTAGCCGACCGAGAATCTGGGACAACTACGCGGAGCACCTAGCGGTTTTGAGTGAAGGGAAAGTCGTCACTGTAACAGATAGCGGCTACTACAGTTCCGCAGCGTATCAATTGCTATCTTGCAATGATGCTTCCATGCATGAAGCTCAATCAGCGCTCTTTCCTGCGGCGGCTAGTTTTCACATGCAAGGAACACATTTGGTCAGACAGCTCGCTGGAGAATCGTGCTTTGTACCGGTCAATCGTAAAGCCGTAGTGGACACGGAGGGGCTTGATGGCGGGGATTGGGGCAGGCGGGCGCTTCTGCCTTGAGAGCTGCTATGGACGGAGGCCGTTTTGAGGACCCCCCTGGTGCGACTGCGCTGTTCCTTCTCTTCACAGTTGCATCTCTTTTGTAAAGCTTGCCTGGCGTTGTCGGCGACGTTTGGAATATTTCTTCCTGTGACTAGATATGCTGTGTAGTGGCCTTCATACTAGGCGACCTTGCCTTGGAAATATACATGGTGTTTCTAGCGTGAACCTTTATCGCGCAATGCCTACTGGTCTCTAGTTTAAGCGGCGAAATCAGGTGCTTTCTTGGTCACCGTATTCGCCGGCTTCACGTCGGCCTGCCTGGGAAGCTGAACAGCGTCTTTGGTCCTTAGTCCCAGTTTCGACCTTTTCATCGCTTCCGATTCTGCCGTCTCCGACGACATTGACGTCCCCGACGTCGCAATTGGACTCGCGGATGTGATACAGGACAAGGGCACATAGCGGCAGGGCGGACAGGGCCATGATCCAGGACACGAGATGCTCCGTGAGGTAAGGGGTCTGGCGCATAATCTGTTAGCGGATTCGTATATGTAGCTCAGACTCCGACGGCATACTGTTGCTGCGTCCATGCCGTAAGAGACGGCAGATCCCGCAGATTGGATCGCCTTGTAGTAGCCCGCCATCCGTGCGAGCTTAAAAGGGCTGTTGGTTATGCAGGACATGGTATAGTACGCAAGCCCTTGGTACGCAGCGTCGACGACGTAATCTAGGCGACCGTCAATGGTTAGCCAAGAAGCGGTTCCCTTACTTCGCGCCCCTGCTTTTGACGTTTTCAGGGTCACCGTTCATCGTTACTCACAGCCACAAAGCAGTAGGATGGGCCCGACCGAGACACCCACACTCCAATCCCACGGGATTTTCGCCCCGCGAACCATCTCACTGCCACGCGTGAACTGGACCTGGAACGCAAGGCCACCACCCCAGACCCCGCACATCGTGACAAACACCGTAGCACAGGCGAAGAATGCTCGCTTCCGGCGCGAAAAAGGCAGCTTGTCGGTCACGAGGCCGATCAGGATCGAGCCAGCGATGGACCCCAGGCTAGACACCAACGCGACGAGTCCCTGAGCGCGGCCATTGAACAGGTAAGCAGTGATAGCGCTCTGGTAGGCATAGAAGTAGTTGGACGCGAAGCACATGGGAAAAAGGGCAAGCATACGCCAGTCTTTCAGCATCTTGATGAACTCCTCAAACTCTACCATTGGGCTCACGGCGGCCTCGATCTCGACGAGGGAACCGTCGCTGCGGACGACCTTCTGGGCCGGGAGAACGAGCCAGCTGGTGCCGATGGCCGTGAGCATGACGACGATCATGGCGACGTAAATGGAGCTTGACACGCTCGGCATTTCGCTGTTGAACTGGATTCCAAGGGTGATTGAGGAGCCCATGACGCTGCCGAGCTGGAAGAGAATCCAGAAAATGGTGAAGCAGCGTCCTTTGTCTTTCTCCAGAGGGTACGACATCATTATGGACCCCTGGGCAGCCCAAAATAGCGCTGCCGTCATGCCGAGGATGACCCCAGAGAGGATCAGAAACCAGCGGATGCCGGTTTCCTGAAAACACCAAAGTCCGCCGACGTGGATGGCATAGCCGGTGGTGCCAAGGGACAGAGTCAGGCGAGGGCCGAGGATATTCTAACGAAACGCATACGTCAACATGGGCCGTTACGAGTCGAGGCAAATCTGATCTTTTAAGGCTGTCCAGGACTCACGTTGATACTACCTCCGAAGAAGCCCGCGATGCAGAACGTCGAATAAAGCGCGGCGTTGGAGATCATGGAGAGCTGGACGTCCTGCAAGCCTCCGGCTCCCATGTAGGAGAGAGCGCTGTGCATGCCAGTGGAGCACAAAGCGACGAAGCCAACAAGGGAAACCTGCGTCCATGCCGAGTTGTCTGGGCCGGGCCGCGTCAACTAGCGACGCCAAATGGCGGACGTGTTATAAAGGGCAACTTACACCGGAAGTGCCCGATACGAATAGTGGCAAGGTCCATCATCCTGGGCGCAACGAGTACCGACTGCACAAGACGAAAGTAACCTGGAACTCGTGGAGCGAATCGAGAATCTGAGCTGCCCTGAGGTAGTTTAAAAAGGCAAGCCCTTGGTGGGTTTTTGTCGTCATGAGTGAAAGTAGGACACTAACCCAAGATCTGCTCCGCTTTCTCCAAGATCCCGACGCTGGAGGCAGGACGGTTTCGCGACCCTGTAACGTTACGTCAAGCCTCTTCTCCAAATTTCTCGGCCAATTCCCGAAATATGACAGCTCTCTGCCAATCACGCTATGTTACCAGGTCTCCGTCTCTACATAGTATGCGAGGACGAGCGTCGATCCCGGAGCCGGCGGTGAGACCCGGTTATAACGGGTTATGTACGTGCCCTTCCGGGATCCCCAGACCCCACGAGCGCGTGCTACCAACCGGGCACTCGAAACGGCGCGGGGAAGGTGGGGTGACCTTATCAAGCGACGGGTGCAATGCAACCGCTGTGGGGGAACCGGAAGCGGCAAGCATTCCATAACAGACCAAGGTAGTGCTATGTATAGTATATTTCATTAGTCATAATTACTTTTTTAGAGTCCACGCCCCATTTTAAAGGAGGGGGTTTAGGGGGACCTAACAGTTAGTTAGTCAATCAATACGCACGCCTGAATTCGACCTCGTAAGCTCGTGGCTCAAGAAACTTCCTGTGTACTTAGTGTGGTAACGTAGCGGCCAAGAACAAAACCAACCTGCCCAACGCGTGCGGGGTCAGACTCTTTCTGTTGATCAAGTACGGATAGACTTTCCCTGATTCGAGGGTAAATAAGGCCTATTCCCGGTGGCGCGACCGCGATTCAAGATTCTGGTTCTCATTCCAACAATCCTGACAGGAGCCGCGCAATAACACCGACTACCTGTCGTGTTCCAAGATCAGGAACGCGAATGTGACAGAATCATCACTGGTAAGCCTGTGAACAAACTTCGTATTTAGAAGCTGAAGGCGTGTAGAACTGTTGCCTTTGTACACATGTCAATACAATAATAGCATGTTACGAAAATAATAGGATATGCAACTGTGAGCTGGGGCAATGCAGAGATGTGAGAATGATGTGTAATCGATTGCGCAGTGCCTAAATATTGGCAGAATGAAAATATCAAGGTCTTGTCTAAACTACACATGTTTTGCAAGCTAGAGACGTTTTGTGGCACCGCCAATCAAGGTTCTGTAGTGACACAGGACACGAACAAATGTTTTACCCGTTTTTGCTTCCCAGGTTCGTATGTTCTCAACTGGCAGCACGGAAATTCCAGAAAGAAAAGCGCAAGAATGTATATTACGCTCCCGATACAAAGCAGCCATAAACACAGGCTCTTGTCTAGCACCGGAAGTGTGGAATATAAGGCCAGTATCGAAAATCTGCGGCCTGCGGACTATGATAAATTAAGTCGTTCCGCCGGACACGAGATCGTACATTTGGCGTACAATCTCGTCTAGATAATTTGGATTATTAGACGTCTCTTCAAAGTACATAGTTTTAAACATCCAGGCCCGTACCATGGCATTCTGAAGAATGACGACGTCCTGGTCCGTAAGTTCAAGCTTGCAGGGGCCCCCCGTCGACCGACACTGCTCTTCAAAATATCTCACCGTGGACGAGATGTGTAAACCGATTGCAAAATCAACGTAAAACTAGTCCGTCGCCAAAGGGGTCCGTATAGCCGTTCTTTTCTGGCTGGGATGGGAACGCAGCCTAGGCGCAATATATAGCAAGAGTGATCCAAATGTCACCTTAAAGAATGATGTGCGAGGGCATTAGGATTTTAGACCTACCCTAAGAAATCAATTAACGCCGGGAAAATTTTCGCCTTCAGCCTCGAAACTCAAAGAGTGCATAACGCTTAATGAGGCCGAGGCCTATATAAAGAACGGAAATAATTTTAATAGCTATAGCTCTTATAGTTATAGTCGCATCAGGATTTATTAAAATAATGGCGAGGAACCATATAGTGAAAAAATCAAACTTAACTAAATATCATCCATCTTATACTTAGTAACACCTTTTTTCCACACAGGAATACGTTGATTGCCGCTAATTATAATTCCACCCAGCTTACATATCTTAGTCGTAAGGTGTGTGATTTCGGTTAGTAAAATAACAACGGTGCGTATACTAAGTAGTCTTAACTCTTTAATATTTTCTACCTTATTTATTATATAGAAAGCTATATAAGCACTTAATAATAGCTGCTTTATAATATATTATATCTCCTTTAGGTGGTAAGATATTATACATAATCTATGCCAGTTGATTTAGGCCTTTAAAAAAGGGCACGACGGCATCTAGGAATCTACTAGACTAGTGCTCCTCTAAGGCAATTACGGCTTTTAACGACACTGTCACGACTCTTAGGCTTGGGGCTAAGGCCGGTTCTGCGGTCTATATCAGAAGTTTCACCATAGAAAGAAAAAATGGTGCAGGATAGTGGATGTCTACTTCGACCACAATTGTGAGAGCTCTACACTTCTATAGCCACTCTAAGAAGCGAAGGTTATATAGTAGCTCCGCGTGTATAATGATGCTGAAGCGTTACATCTCGGCTGGCTTAGTCGTTCGGTCGATGGCGTCTTGCAGTAACTGTTTCTTTATGTAATTAGCCACCGTGTACAGCATCATGTGAGAAGACTCGCCGGTGGTAGTCTTTAACGGCGGAAAATCGCTCGTTGCGCAGTCTACTATCGGACAGCGCGTCGTTCGTATGTGACCAAAAGCGGGATTCTGGGCAGCTGAAGCCAGGCTTCAAAACTGGAATTTTTGAAAGATGCCATTTTGACGTTTGGCTGCGACTGTGTGGTGTTTACCTATGAGTGGTGAAAATGCGTCTGAGTATGTAGGATGCAGGTTTTTTAGCTCACAAAAGTCAAACGGAGTTTGCAATAGAGGTTACCACTAACGCCCTCGCCATCCCACACAAAGACTTAGATTGACTGAATGATCCAGCTTTGGCCCGAGTCAGTGCCAACTCACTTCATCACGCATGTCAAATAAGGCGGTATGCGGCAGAATACAGTGCGATTCCTGTAGTTGAAAGTGGTCCAGCGAGCAACACTCCTGGGGGTGCCGCTGCCGGCGATGCCTCCTGTCTGGATCATGATGATGATGTTGTCGATGGCGTCTACGATATCATGACTGGTGCTGATTTACCGGCAAACACCTTTGAAAACGCGCCTGAATAAGGCATCAATACAATTTCGTTCCAACCAAAACCCTTTTTTTCTATCTGCATGAATCGTGAACGTCCAATTTGCTGAGCATGTCGCGATAAGTCCTGCTTAGTGTTGGTGATTGGTACGACGTTCGTCAAGTGGCGTTACCGTAGAAGCTCTGTTGTGACAAAATATTGTGTCCTGCATTGCTCTACATCCAAACAACTGCTGAAAAGTACATCTTGGCGAAAATTCAGTACAGAATGATTCTACAGCCATGGACAGGGCTGCAGCTCATGTGGTCGGTCTGGGGGGGCGTCAACAAAATGTAGGCGGCAGCCCCATTGTAGACACTCATTGTTTTTCTTCCATCAGCATCTGCGTCATTGACAGCACAACCTCACTTAAATGTATCGTATCTTTGCAGCTACATATGACTTAAATCATCATAGCAACGGAATCCGCCACATGAACGGCAATACGACCCGGCGAGAGCAACGCGGCAGAGGGGAAGGCCGGGAGGTAGAGCAAGAGGTAGTGGACGTGGAAAGAACACCGGACCCGGCTACTTGTTGAGTACCTCTGCGTCGAGGAAACGCCAGGTGACGGAGCCCGACTTGGATCCGTCGCTCGCCGATGCTCTCGACGAGTTTGTTAGCGCTTTTGGAAAATCAAGCGCGAAGATGTCGGCAAGAATATAAGCGGCTAAACGGCAAAAGACAGATAATGTCCCTCTCTTCCCATTTTATCTTTAGGACCCTAGATGGTCTAAAGCAGATAGATTAAAAGCGTATGAGTTTTAGCGCGCTAACATATTAGCGCGGGAACACATCCCTACTTCTATCACTCTAGGATACTAAGGTGTATAGAAAGAGTACCTGTAGTTTTTTAACTATACTCCGCTTAATATCGTTAGAGCTATGCACGACCTGCGGTTTTAAACTAACTCGACCTAATTAAAACGCTTAAATAGCTCGCAAATGTGGTCGGTTAACTTTAATATATAGTTAAGACGGCTTAATATATATTCTGCTTAGTTAGTAGGAAGCCCTAAAACTAGACTAAGTGAGCTACGTATTATAATCTAATATGCTATTATTCTTCGCACCGGAGACTAGAGACTATAGGATCTTGGTAGTTTCGACGACGATTTTTGTAAGGCGCTGCATCAACTTTAGTACTATCGAAGCAGCAAACGCGACTACTATGCAGAAGTGTACACATAGTACATAATTAAAGGACCTGATATTCCTCTATCTTCCCTTGTCATGCGATCTCTTGAAAAAGTTGTTGTTGTCGCTAATGCTAAACATTTAGAGTCTTCTGACGCCCATGCCGATACCGATATACCGAGTAACGACGAACGACCTTAAAAACGCAATACAGGCATTGGACGACATCGAAGATCTTCGGACAGGAATCCAGGCCGAGTCAGGCGATTCTTGTGTAAGTGGTATCCGATCCGGCCCCACATCGGAGTATGCGGATACCAAGCTGCCAGGCCGGACTGCTCCGGCCGAAAATTTCGCCTCGGCTTTTCAACTTTCAACTTTCTTCACTCGGCAATCGCCTATCGCGAAGCTTTGCACTATACAGTCAGATAATCTCAATAATGACTCTAGACAGAATACCTGCGACGCAGGACGATGGCCCAGCGGACGGCGAGCATGCTGTCTCCGCGGTTCGGACACAGCACGTCCAGGCGCTTCTCCAGGCGCTGCTGAAGCGCAGCCCAATCTATGGCACAATACTTTCTTCAATCTCACTCCAATCGGTTCAAAAAGGCTCTGTGACTACAAAACTTATCCTGGAGGATATCCACGTCAACGGAAGAGGCAGCTTGCATGGTGCTGTGTCGGCGACCATTGTCGACTTTGTTACTGGGCTAGCCATTGCGTCGTGGGACCTGCGCGAATCGACTGGCGCAAGTGTCGACATGCACCTTAGCTACCTTGGCACAGCGCGCATTGGGGACACTGTTGAAATTATATCGACAGCTGAGAAGGTCGGTGGGAGCATGGGGTTTGTAACTGTTCGGATTGAGAAGATTGCGGAGGATGGTACCAGATCGCCTGTCACGCTTGCGCAGCATACAAAGTTTGTTAGAGGGACAGCTCCGAATGCAACTACGTCAAACTGAGAAGCAATAGAATTATTAAATTTAATATTGCTAATAGAAGCAGAAACTGTAAATAGACACTTATATTATTTGGCCGCTACAGGCTCTCAGGTTCGCCCAGTTGAGCTAGCGACGCCTCCATACACTACAATTTTCTGTCTGGTAATATACCGCGCTTCGTCTGACGCTAGAAATATCGCGGCATTGGCCAAATCCCACGCATCCCCCATGGGAACTTGCGCTTCCCTCATGCTGCGAAATTCTTCGTAGCCTCCACCTCCAGGTGGTGGATATCTTTCTGCCATAGCTCGTGTATATGGCGTCTCCATAATACTCGGAACCAGCCTCTATGATAGCCTGTCGTGTTTTTATTGTCGATTCAATAGTCTTATTGCCGCCGAAAACTATGGCTCCTTGGCGGGCAAGCTGCACTGCGCAGGCGGCACCGATGCCCCAGCCGTCAGTACCAGTTTGGCCAAGACCAATGACGAGAGCAACTTTGTCCTTCAAGCTCAGCATCCTTTGCGATTCGTGTTTTCGTAGTATTGCGTTGCATATGGTAGAATTGACTCAGCAACGACTTCTTTTAAAGTCGCTTCACCGAAGACGAGACGGATGAACCCCCGTCTCGGCCCAAGCCCGCGCCGGTGACGGCGCTTCCCCGCATGGTTCCAACAATAGCGCCGGCTTTCCTGCCGCTATTGAGCAATGAGGTGACGTATATTACAAAGACTCTTCTTCCATTTTCAAATTAACAGACAATCAATTTTGCATCACCACCAAAATGTATGACAACAACGAGACCGTCAACTCAGACTATGACCTCAACCTGCCCATTCAAGACAACACGGGGTTACGCCGAGGTCTGACATCCAATGGTGACGCACACTTCTCCCTATTCCTCCGCAAGGTCTTTATCAAAGCCCTGGGATACAGCGATGATGCTTTGTCGCGGCCAATTGTTGGCATTGTTAATACTTACAGCAGCTTCAACCCATGTCATGCTAACGTACCACAACTTATTGAAGCTGTCAAACGTGGCGCGCAACTTGCTGGTGGACTAGCGATTGACTTTCCAACGATTAGCTTACACGAATCCTTCTCGAGCCCGACTAGTATGTATCTCAGGAATTTGATGAGCATGGATACAGAAGAGATGATTCGTGCGCAGCCTTGCGATGCTGTGGTACTGATCGGTGGTGAGTTCGGTTTCTGTAGTTGCAATCGAACACGCCGAAGCTAATCTCGCCAGGTTGTGATAAAACAACACCAGCTCAACTGATGGGTGGTATCTCTGCAAACAAACCCATATTGCATTTGGTCACTGGCCCTATGATGCCGGGAAGTCATCGCGGCGTCCGCATTGGCGCGTGCACAGACTGCCGAAACAACTGGGCCAAGTTTCGAGCTGGTAAAATAGACATTGAAGACATTTCCGCTATAAATGACGAGCTTGCTCCCACAGTAAGTCTAGCACTTCTATTTGAGGGGAAAATGGTTTATTGAGATTTTTAGGCCGGAACATGTGGTGTCATGGGAACAGCCAGCACAATGGCTTGCATCCTCGTCGCGCTCGGTCTCATGCCCTTTGCAGGCGCTTCGGCACCGGCAGTCGCATCGTCACGATTGCGCATTGCAGAAGAGACGGGAAAATATGCTGTTGCTGCCTGTAACAAAGATGCTGGTTTAAAGCCTCAGACACTTTTGTCTAGAGAATCCTTTCTCAACGCAATTACTGTTCTTCAATCCATCGGTGGCTCGACAAATGCAGTGGTTCATCTCATGGCAATCATCGGCCGACATCCAACAGTGGCTGGAACAATCACCCTCGACACCATAGACGAAATAGGGCGGCAAACACCATTGCTGGTAGATTTGAAGCCTAGCGGCGAGAATTATATGACAGATTTTCATAATTCAGGTACCCTCAATGTCCTCCAGAGACGCGCTCCTGCTAATAGATCATGTTCAGGTGGCATGCTAGCGCTTCTGTATCAACTGAAGCCACTATTGTATCTCGATGCAATGACATATACAGGACAAAATCTCGGACAACAGCTTGCACAGACGACTCCTCTTTCGGTGCCACAAGACCTCAGCTGCATCCAGCCATTCAGCAATTCTCTCTACGATAATTCGTCTTTAGTCGTCCTTCGTGGTAACCTTGCCCCGGGGGGTGCAGTCATGAAAGCTAGTGCGTCAAAAGAACGGTGCTTACTCAACCATGTCGGCCATGCTGTCGTCTTCGCAGGCTCTGCGGATCTTGCACTGAGAATTGACGATCCTGACTTAGAAGTGGCAGCGGACAGTGTACTTGTGCTGCAGAACATTGGCCCAGTGGGTAACCCCGGCATGCCAGAGGCAGGCATGATCCCAATTCCACGCAAGCTTGCCGAAAAAGGTGTCACGGATATGCTGCGATTGTCCGATGGCCGCATGAGTGGCACTGCTGGTGGAACAATTGCGCTGCATATATCTCCCGAGGCTGCTGACCCGACTTCTCCACTGGGCATCGTCAGAGATGGTGATGTGATCCGCTGTGACGTTGACCAGCGACTTCTTCAGCTGGATATTTCGGACGAAGAAATGGCCCAAAGGATTGATGATAGAAAGTTAAAAATCGAAGCAGAGCGTGACAAAGTTCCGTGGACGGCGCGAGAGACGATGCGAGGGTATCGAGGTTTGTACCTGCGATCCGTCAATCAAGCCCAATGTGGAGCTGATTTTGACTTTCTCACGGCTTCCGAGCCGTAAGTGTACTTGCTCTCATTCGAATACATATGCATGTCTAAGCTATCCAAATGGGTTGCTTGTCGGAATAAAATCTTGAAACAAGTCTCGAATCATAATGTCAACATTTACCGATTCTGAATCGCCAAAGTAATCTTCAAATGGCTGTCCGCTGAGAAAATCACTATACGAGCCTGAAAGACTCATTCCCATCTCATCTGGTAGAACTGATTCAGGGCTTGGGTCGCTGGCCGTTTGGCTTGTACTTTGTCCGTATGTCTGTGTTCTTTGAGATGAGCGTGTCGAAATCCGAATTCCGAATTCTTCGCGTTGCCTGGGTACATTTGATTCTTGCAGCCATTTAATGGTACTCCTCCCCAAGTCATCAAGGATACAACGGCAATTTTTGGCACCGGACCAATGCTCTCCTGTTGCACTGAGAATACTCAGCGCAGTGCTCATTTCTGACATGGTCCCGGTGACAGATGCGTTTCTAGCCACACTTGGTTCTGCTTTCAGGCAGTACAATAGAGTGAGCGTGCTAAGAACTAGGCCATGGAATGTAAGCCAGCTGTGCAAAAGGACATTTTCCCTGTATAGCTCATCGATAATGCGAATACTTTCTTTAGCGCTTTTGTAACATCGGATAAGTGCGTCTTCAGACGGTTTAGGAATGGCTGGACTGGGCCGCAGAAGCAGCATGGAAAGCCCATGGTACCGTAGGTGACAGATCCTGTCCATGTAAGTCCATGAGCTGCGAATACCAGCACCACCGGGTATCTGTTCAAGCCATCTGTCTAGTTGCGCGAGTACGTTGCTTTGCCATTGGTGGATATTTGTCACTGGCGGATAAGCCCAGCGTGGCGACTCTTGTACTATGCTGTTGGCGACATATTTGATCTCTGAGTTTATCTTTGCAGCACGGAATAGATGTACACTATATTGCATGCCTTCTGTATGCAAGTGACTATTCCGAGTTGGATTTAGGAGCCTGGTGTCTGAAAGGCCTTGGGGCAACTTTACATGGTTAGAATGGCATAAAACTTTTGGGAGATTCACTTACGCGAAGGTCACACGCTTCGTCCCGTAGACCGATCGGGCGACCCATCACTGTTGCAATAATTCGGTCAAGCATTATGACGACCCAGAAAATCCTAGTTCTCATTTCTTGGTCGAGAAGAGAAATACCTGATTCAACTGTAATGTCTCTCTGGAGGCCCAGGTCTAACACGGCTGCCAGACATTGGTAGTTTAGATACCAGACATTGAAGCGGACTGAAGGGCTGTGTATAGCAAATATTTGTAGAAGTAGAAGACATTGAAGGCCCTGAAGGGAGTTCTCGATGTTCAAGAGATGAAGCGATGTCAACGCGGAAAGGCAGTATGCTTCTCCTGGAAGTCTGGACTTGGTACGCATCGAGAGAGCCGAAGTACCAATAGCTAGCACCATGTATACCTGGAAAGAAATGACTGCACTATCCACTTCTCCAGCGTACATTGAATCAAGCATCTTTAAAAACGTTGGCTGATGCAAAATCGGATACTGCAAGTGAATCATGCCGAAGTAGGCATTGCATATTTTGTCCGCTGTGTTCCGCGGTGGTAGAGGAAGCGGACCTTGCAGTGCTTCCACAAGCTCAGTCGTTATATCATCATTGTTTCTATGTTCTGGAGCGGCGCTTGACTCGCTATTGCTCTTGGGTAGCATAACACGCGCAAGGAAGTAGCCACTCGAACGGCCGATGTATCTTGGGTCTTGATTCGCGCCCAACGAAACCATACCAATTTCGTGCGCTGACTCGTTCGGTCCGCCCAGAAGTTGCCCAACATTGGCTTGCGAATTAGCCAAAGCCGGATTTCGTATGATGTTATCGTCTTCAAGCTGGGTCTCCACCTCTGTGGCGGACTCTGCGATGCTTGTCTCGAAGTCTTGGACAGATCTGTCTGGGTCATAACCAGCCTGAAGAGAGAGGTCAACATCCGGACACCTCTCTCGAATGATGGACTCCAGCCAGGAAATTCTATTCTTCAACTTTGAGATGTGCCTAAAATAGACATTAGCCTGAGCTTGCACCTTGGACGAAACTAACATACGCTCTGGGCAAGTCCTTTAGTCGTGCACTGACACCATCTATACATTCCGCACCAACATTTCGGCAGTTTTTACAGTTCGGTAGCTCTCCGTCGCACTTTCAAGGACCGTTAGCCATATGTCAGCATGGGCATCGAAAGTTACTTACACGGATCTTTCGCCGCTGGCAACGCAGGCAGGCTAATCTTAGGCGAGGCTGGCCGCGATCGGATTCATGCCGACGCCAGTGGCCTGCTGTGTTCGGCATATTACCTTTGCAGTAATCGAATAGCCTTTTTAAAAGGCATTGAAAGGCTTTCCGGACAAACAGTAACCTCGAATTGGGTCCTAGTTGAAATTGATACTTGCAGGTGGGAAATGTCCGTCCTCCTCTGTCGCGACGGAGAAATGCCGCGCCCGGAGCGGGCTGTATCCCCACCATCATTCCCAGTGTCTAACGGAAATTGTCCGCTCTACTAAATCCTATAATATCTGCTTCCGACAACCACTCTGACGCAGGGTCGCTTTTGCATTTATAAGCAGTGAAGCCTCATCTGTAGCATAGCTTATACGTTCCGTGCATCTCTTTACCGCTTCAAAACCTTGTACAGCAATCAGCCCACTGAATATGGCAACCTCTGAAGATGGCGCCACAGCACGACGCATCCACGTCTCTGCCGCAGAGGCATGTCGCCTTGTCGAGGACATACTTAAAGGAAACGGAGTTCCTGAGCATAATGCTACCATTATTTCAAAGGGTTTAATTGCTGCAGATTTGCGCGGTGTCGACACTCACGGCATGAACCGCATTCCGTCATATATGGAGCGAATCAGGCAAAAAGCTTTGGACCACGCCGCAAGTCCAACTGTGAACCAAGTGACACCCGTCGTTGCACAGGTTGACGCTCACAACGGCTTCGGGTTTCTCGCTGCCCACGCAGGCATGAATGCCGCCATAGAGTCAGCCAAAGTCTACGGTATTGGAATGGCTAGCGTCAAGCACTCCAACCATTTTGGTATGAGCGCATGGATAGTACAACAAGCTCTCGACGCCAACATGATGAGTCTCGTCTTCACCAACTCAAGCCCTGCTCTAGCTGCATGGGGAGGCAAAGAGAAGTTAATAGGCGTATCCCCAATTGCGTGTGGTGCGCCCGGAAAAGATGCTTCTTCACATTTTATCCTCGACATGGCTCCGTCAGTTGCGGCACGCGGCAAGATCTACAAGGCTAAGCGCCGAGGCGAAAAGATTCCATCAGACTGGGCACTTGACGTTGAAGGTCGCGCCACAGACGACCCAGAGGCAGCTTTAGGTGGTGTAATGCTTCCCATGGGCGGTCCCAAGGGCTCCGGCTTAGCGATAATGATGGATGTATTTTCCGGTGTACTGTCTGGCTCGGCCTTTGCCGGACATGTCACAGGCCCTTACGATCCTTCGCGGCCAGCCGATGTTGGCCATTTCCTTGTCGCAATTAAACCTGATCTTTTCATGAGCCTGGATGATTTTAGGGAGAGAATTCAATATCTCTACGACCGCGTAACCGGCTCTGAAAAGGCTGCGGGTGTAGACCGCATTTACTTTCCAGGCGAGCTGGAGCAGCTGGAGCAACGCAAAAGAGAGCAGACAGGTATTCCGCTTGTACAGGCAGAAATTGATGCTTTGAATGCAGAAGCAGAAAAGGTTTCAGCTTCGCCGATGAAAACAATGGAGTAGAGAAGTCGCACATAGAGTCTCACTTGTAGCGTAATTTTCATCTGACGATATTTAAATTTGACGACAATGGGAAGAGTGTTTAAATAGCTTCATGCATTAAGCCACTGGTCCAGGACAAAACATACACAGCTCATCTTGTCATTCTTGCCTTCTAAGTTTATGAGTCAAGGCGTACCCGGCGTCGATCTAGTCGGGCAAGAGCCGAGAGACAAGCGGACGGAGATTCTCCGCCTTGACCACTCACTCTCGACCAAAGCTATAAAGTCTCTTTAGGTAAACAACTACAACTTACTTATTAATTTAAATAACGTGCGTAAATTTTGGAAATAACAATGGTAGTTGTTCACATAGGTATGGCCTCGGCGCAGTTTTTGCTGAACTCACAAATTTGACATGCATCAGTTCTCTTCAAATTCCGCCATGACGTCCCTGACGAACAAAAGGCAGTATTCGTTAAGGAGCTCAAGGCTCTAAAACACCTTCCTAGTGTTCTTAATGGCCGCCTTACTGTCGGTGGCCCATCCATTACAGATCCTGTTGAACGAAGTAAAGGATACCAGTTCGCCTTGGTGAGCTACCACGCTGACCGGGCGGCGTTGGAAGCGTACCAGGCGAGCAGCGAGCACCACAGGTATGGGCACTTACAGTTTCTTATAACTGGGCATTTCGACTAACCATCATCTAGGGTCACAAGCACACATCTGTGGCCATTTAAAGAAGACGTCACTAGATTTGATTTTGAGGTCGATTCGGAGGATCAAAGGACTTGCTTCGGCCTGCCATAGTCTTTGCATCGCCCACAAAGAAAATTTGCATCTATTCTGAAATATCTTATACCTCTGTTTCAATGCCAATTCTTTTCAAAAATGCGCTCGTGTTTGGCGGTCTACCAAGAAATTCCTCTAGCAGCTCCGTTTCATCCCTGCTGCCGCCGAACTGTAGAAGCTCCCGACGAAACCTTGACCAAGCGTTCTTGTCGCGCGGGTCCTTCGCAAAATTCCTGTCAAACAACTCCTCTCCAAACACGTTTGAGCTGAAAATGTATTTGTCAGTCATTGAAAAAAGCGAGAATCATGCACGGTGCCCAAGCTTACCAGATGTACGCGTAGTAGCCCGCTCCGTAGCCGGACACGAGATGACTGAAAGCGGCTTGTGGATAGCTGACCCCTTCCCGCTTAACAAATCGGAACTTTTCTTCTAGCTCTATATAGAATTTCGTTTCATCCATCTTCTCCAATTCTTCATGCGTTGCGGGGTTGTGTACTGTTAAATCGAAGATGGAATCGGCCCTATACTCTGTTGTAAGTAAGTTTCTGCAGCATATTGGATGAACCTACTTACAACTGAGAAACATGCCCTTGAAGTTTATTCTTTGCTCGTGTCTTGATCAAGCTATCTAGTAGCTCATCTGGAAAACTCCCCCGTGGTTGTTCACAGCCAGTGTTCCGCTTTAGCCAAGCATCTTTATAGTCGTTGTTGATGTACGTGTAATGGCGTCCAACCTCCTGTAGCAAGCTTTTTGACCACGCAAAATTCTCCATCATAGTTCCAATGGCTTCTCCAAATTCGAGGCTTACTCTATATCCATGGAACCTCGAGTACTTTGTTCTGGCAAAGAGCTCGTGAATAGCATGGCCGAATTCTAGTTGATGTAAGCAGCTTTTTGTCACACTACTCTTCTTTCAAAAACCCACCATGTATCAGTGTTTTAATGTTTTGGTGTCGAAGAAGTTTACATCCGTCCACCACCTGTGGAGCAAAGCTGCACATCAATATCGTGGATGGATATACGCGACTTCCGTCGGGTCGAAGGTAGCTCTACCACAGTTGTTAGCTTGTCAATAGAAGCAATATTGGCTTGACCCCCTACTCACCGGCTGTACTGTCACTGTTTGGTTATGCTTGTACTTGTTTTTTCGATCCTCAAAATCTCCGTACAAGTATCCAACAAAGCTGTCGCCTCCAGTAGCACCGATGTCACTTACAGCCCAAACTGTTACCTCATCCGACCAGATATTACCAACAAGAGCAGCTCCAGTCACTGGCTCCAGTTTTACCTGTAGATAATCCGCGAAACGACCAAGTACAGTGTCCACTGTGTGTTTGAACGGCAAGTACTCGCTGATAGCGTCGTAGTCCACGCTGTCCTCTTCGGCAAGAAAGCGGTCGATGTATGCTATATCCCATGGATGAACCACCTCGTCATCTTCATTGCTGTCTTTGCATTTTTCCAAAATTCGTCGCTTCATGTCTTCTTTTCTCGTAAAATATTCTCTACCTTTCGGTAGCATTTTCTTTGCGAGGTCATCATGCAATTGATCCAGCCACTCTGTAGAGTTTGCCATCTTGTTGGGCAAACAAAACTCTGCATAGCTTTTGTATCCCATGCGTCGAGCATTTTCATCGCGGAGAAGGATGACTTTTCTGAAGATGGGGACATTTTCCGGTAGCCGCTTTGCCCATTCCTCGTCTATTGACTTTCGAGTCTCTGAATTGTGGACTTTTCGGCAAATTAGGCTGAGATTTCCTCGAGTGAGTGGAACGAGTCTTTTTCCGTCATCACTCATTTCGAATTGTTCGATGTCTGTATTGGTCAATCCGTCAAGTTGTTCATCAGTGAATAACAAATGGCCGCCATCGTACAGACGTATGTTGCGATTAAACTTGGCGCAAAGGTCCTTGATCTCATCTTTCGTCCGCAGGAATTTCTGCCTTATTTCATCATCGACATTGCCGTACCCCAACTGATTGTACCATGATATTTTCTTCATTAGCATCCGATCTGCCTCTGGGTGAAGATCCTCCTTCTTTGTTGCTGCAGCTTGGATGAGCTGAACAAGATCAATTTGGTTTTGTTCGGCGTTAAAGTGCTCGCCCCAGAGTTTATCGACCTCTTCAACGCAAGTTTGGGCTTCTTGGCCCGGAGAGGCATATTTCAGTACTTGAATGATAGACATCGTTCCCGAGATCTCATCGTCGTACTCGGCCAGAAGACCCAGAGTATTGTCGAAGCAAGCCGTGTCTGTTGTAACAGTTTTTATGATGTTTTGAATGATTGCCCATCTTTTCTCAATCAGTGACTTGGTGATGGGAATAATTTCATCTTTCGCCGGAACAGGCACAAGGCGTTGCAGTAAGGCAGACATTTTGATGCAATTAAGATTGTATTTGCGATTCAAGAAATGAAGTCAATTGACAGGTTGTACTATATCCATTTACTCATCTCCGGTGCTCTTTTATACTCGTAGATATTGTCATGCTTGAGGAATACGCGTGATCTACCCCTTAAGCCTCATTATTAGCAGCCAACAAGAATGTACTAGCGAGATGCAGCTTGGGGTCATGTGTGCTTCAACGTGGGTCCCAGGTGTGCAACCTTTAATTTGTTGGCCAATAGCAGTCCAATTGAAAGTAATACTAAAGCAGTTTTCTATTAGATTTTAGGGGGATTTCTTCTTAAAAGCAGCGAAGAGAGCCCACTTCAACAACCTCATGGCGTTTTTGAATGCGTACTCGTACCAGTAGTGTTTGACGGCAGTGCGGAGGAGTGAGGCATTTCTTTGCAAACCTGATCACTTGCATCATTGAATGAATGCGTTTTGCGTGTTTTAAGTGGCAAGTGAAAAAGCCCTGAATCTAAGAACAACAAATGATGACTTATACAGCAGTGACTTGCTCAAAGCTAGAGTTCCCACGAATGATGAGCTCAGCGCTCGACAAAAGTAGTACTTCCCAAAACGGGCGATGGTGAGACACAGCTGAAATTCGTCGAAAATACCAAGGAGTCAGGGCACTAGTGACTTCTTACTACACAAGCTCCCATGGAAAAGACACATGGATAGAAAAGTGCAGGCACTGGCATCATAAGCCGAGGACGAGGTTACAGAGCCAGAGGGGCCTGGATCACCGTTGTCGGAGAGCGGAGGGTCTACTGTACCTCGTCATTTGATGAATTAAACTATTCAATACGTCTCGCTAGCTCAGATCAAAGTCGCTATTAAGCACCACTATTTTAGCACTCCACCTAAAGTTGATGTCCACGAAGTTCTTGTCCATTTGACAACTCGTGGCTACTCATCAGCTTCGAAGTATTCAAAAAGAAGGGTAAACTCGTGTCGTTTGCAAGAGGCACAGGCATTTTGTCGCATCTTTTCGCCCGGAACCCGTTTGAAAGGCGGCCAGATTCCCAGCTTTTGATGCATTCTGGCAATGGCGTCGTTGTCTTCTTCGGCAGGATTGAGTGTATCGAGATATCTCTCGCAATGAGAGCACAGCCAAATTCCCGGCTTTCCAAAGACAGCATTTTTCCACGGTTTCATCATTTTATGTACTTTGTTTTTGATGAGCTTCACACCCGAACTTTGTCCTCCGTCTTTGTCTTCTTGTTGAATAGTACTCTGCTCTTTGTTTGCAACATTAGAGTTGTACTGTACGGCGTCTTCGGATAATTCTGAAAGCTCCGGAATTCTGGGTAGTCGAAAGGGGGAAAGGCTTTTGACTGTTTCTGGGCGTTCCACGCTAAAAGCGTCGCTTTTGATACTTTGCGCGTCGCATAAATCTTCTACGGTGTCGGGGTCGACGTCTGGATTCGTGACTCGCAATTGACGCACCTCTCTGGAGAGTCTGGTGGCTGTTCTCAGAGCCTCTTTTCGGCATTGCGGAACCGTTTCGTTTGCGAGTGAGGATATTGACATCTGCAAAGCATAAAATGTCAGATAAGTTGACTGCTCTTTCACTGCCACAGTCTCTTACCATGCTTAGAGTTCGCCGTGCTGGTAGGTTATCATTATTCTCCGTATGTATGTCCTTGGGCTTATCTTCGGACGAAGCAGTCTCTTCAGCCTTGGCCCATGGCCACACTGTCTTCTAACCAGGGAGTACAAATGTCTTTCCACGATACGCATCAGTCTGATATTTCGGTGTCTTCCAACAGGGAGCTGACCAACGAACATTGTTTGTACTGGGTTCTGAACTTGTGGACGACGCGATAGACGGAGATGTTGCTTGTATATCCGGGCTTGGTAGTAGAAATCCAGGCGGTGGTGATGGAGGCAACTCAATTTTACGAGCATTTTCGAGCTCCTCGATGCGTTTCCTGGTCGAGGTGGCCACTTTCTGGCTGAGCGCACGACGGAACATGTCCTTCCGTAGGTCGCCTTCTGAATAGCGGCGAGCACTAAACGACCGCGTCGAATTTGCACTTCGTGTGGAACCAGCCCGAGATCGTCTAGAGAGAGGCGTAATAGACAAAGCTTCTTCAACGGACTTGAGGCTCTGTTTCAGGCTGTCGCTCATTTCCTCGTCGTTGTCAGGAGGGTTGTCGGGCGTCGGCGTCGGCAGTACGTCAGAAGTTTTTGAGTAGCTCTGTTCGTAGGCATCATCTTCGCCGATTTCATGCTCAGCTATTGAGTTTGCAAGTATTTCCAACGCCTCTTCGTCGGGGACAACGCGCGGTGTGCCAGCGGGAGCCGGCGCCTGTGGTGACTCTTCTGGCGGGCTCTCCTCCCGTCGGCTGGCATCCGAACAATTCGAGTCCATCGTACTAAAGTCAAAAGGTCGACGTTTCGGTTACAATGATAAGAAAAACGAGTGCATAAATATATGAATATTTCCAGCCAGGCAGGCTGATTAAAATGAATGTCCGTGGCGTTTGCACGTTTTGGCAACGGTGCATATTGTCGCGACACGATGCAAAGGTAGGTCGCCCAAAGAGTCTCCTGACCCGCCAATACACGGCAGGGAGCTAGGGAGGAAAGTACGTTCAGTGACTAAATACATATTCTTGGTGCACTTCGTGTAACTTGCTCAATCACGGAAGTCGGACTGGGCACGCAGTTAGCGTTTGGGGGAGAAAGCCAACCATACACATACTCCTGTTGCACCATTCTCGCGGGCGAAAAAAAAAAACCGAAGGCTCTCTTGCAGCGTGTTACCTCTTTTTCCATCATGAGGAAACTACTGAATGCAGCCCCATGAAACAAGAATGATCTTTTTTCTTGGAGTTTTAACGCCTTTTGATGGACTTCATTCTGCCAGCAGTCACGACGTGTTAGCAGTGGCGGAGTTGCTGTTTTTAGGTCGCCTGGCGCACCGCCGGTGGAGCGCTAACGGCAAAAGGCGTACCTTGCCGATGACGCGAATCCGGGGTCTCAGTGGCTTATCGCAGCTAACACCCAGAGCTCCGAAGCTTATCGAGCCGCAACCTTGTCGTCCTGCATCGCTCTCCTCACAGCAAACAACCTGACTCTTCCGACATCGCGCAATCTTGTGCATCATGTAGCATATCATTTCCAACTGCATCTGCCAAGGATTCTTATAAATAGTTTACAGTAGGATCTGCCTGGAAAGATACAGCAATGGCGTCACCGGCTGCCTCCTCTCGACGGAGTGCCGGCTCATCAGCCGCCTCCCTGCGGCGGTCCGACGAAAAGCGAGCTTCATCGACGACGTCAATACCTGTTGAGTCTCTAGTCAACCATTTATTGGCGGCCAAGAGGTCGCTCTCTTCGATGAACCACGTTCTTCGTGCAAATGAACTGGCGACGACGGCTCGAAATGTCCAAGAAGAGGCTCATATCCTGAAAGCACAGTCAGGCTTCCTACGCGGAGCCACTCTTGATCAAGCGGCCATCTTGGTGCGCGTGCGACGCAGCTTGCAGGCAACGTACGACTGGGGCAAAAAGGACTTCAAGGTGCTGATAAGGGCGATGGATGAAGTCGACGGCGAGCTTGAACGCACCATGGAGATGTTGCGCGCTACAAACGTGCAAAGCGTCGACACCTCCGACAGCGAAGAAAGAAAGAATCTTTTAGACTATGTTGACGAGGACAGTG
The DNA here is from genome assembly GCA_002242745.2 of Lecanicillium sp. LEC01. Taxonomy (NCBI): domain Eukaryota; kingdom Fungi; phylum Ascomycota; class Sordariomycetes; order Hypocreales; family Cordycipitaceae; genus Lecanicillium; species Lecanicillium sp. LEC01. Next base: position 53,087 of record NIWZ02000093.1, read on the forward strand.
TCAACAAGATACGAGATGCAATGAAGAAGAGTATACAGGAGCTTCAGGTAAGACTCTCGCGCAGGATCTACACAAATAGAAATGGCAGCGCTAACAGACACAGGTTATCCAGCAGTCATTCGATGGTGACTTGCTTCGCTTTGACACGGATATCCGCAACCTCAAAAAGATTATTGTCGAAGGACCCGCATCGGAACCGAACGAAAATGAACAAGCGACGATAGATATTGTGATGGGTTTGATCGAAAACTCGGCAACCATGGCCCAGCTGTTGACATCTCTGACGAATCACTTTGACATGTGTGTCACCGCAATCCGAACAACAGATGGTGGTGCAGACTTGGCGCGGCGACGAGCTGCCGAGGTAACACAGTCCCAGGGTGGTGATGGTGTTTCCATCTCTGGCGTCATCGCGGAGCAAGAGTCCAACACGTCCGATCTAGAACCCAAAACAGACAAAGACCGAGTCGAGATGTTCAAGGTGGTCATGCAAGATGCCGAGGAAGTGGATGACGTTGTGCAAGAAATCCAAGAACGGCTTACAGCCATGGAACAAGACTACAATTACATCGCCGAGCGCAAGCAGGACGCCGAAAAGGCGTATGTCGGAATGCTTGAAGCTTTTGCAACCCTTGGGTCTATTGGCGATCGTCTTGGAGACTATCTTGCCGCCGAGGGCGACTTTAAGGTAAGATGGGAGCTAGAAAAGGAGAGTGTCTTTGACAGGCTAGCCGAGATGAAAGACATGAGACAGTTCTATGAAAGGTATGCCAGCGCTTATGATAGCATGATACTAGAAATGGAGCGGAGAAGGGCAGTCGAAGACCGAGTCAAGGGCATCTGGCGAATGGCACAGGACAATGTCGACAAGCTATTCGAAGCGGATAGAGTTTCGCGCGAGGCATTTCGACAAGACGTGGGAGAATATCTGCCAACTGACCTCTGGCCGGGAATGCAGTCTTTACCGCAACGATGGCAGGTTGTACGTGTTGATGATGAGAGTGCCCAAGTTGGTCAAAGCGATGAGCAGGTGGCTGCGTTGAGAAAGAGTGCGGCAGACGCTGTGAAGCGCAAGGCCAATCAAGACAAAGCGCCGCAGTAAGAGCGAACTGTAAATCGCTTGCTTTTCCGTGGGTTAATTCTCTTGTTTTAAATGACGCAAATTCGTCTCTGCGTTTATCGATTTCCCTTTATTGTTTTGGAGTTTGGGGGCTTTTATACTAGCACACCACGGCGCCATGGGAAACGGGATATATAGGCACATTTCAGGATGCTGCATAGCACCAGATTGATAAAGAATACACACAATACAGACACATTTACCTAATTTTTTTTAATGTTTCTTCCTCGTGACCCGATAAAAAAAAGGACGACCAGGGCACATAACCCACACGGCCCAGCCCACATCCCAACATCGTCAACAACCAGAAGCGCTACTCGTCCTCGTCGACGACAAGACCAAAAAAAATTGTGACAAGACTGGGATTTGAACCCAGGAGGATTGCTCCATCAGGATTGAAGTGTTAAGATGACCTTAACCTGACGCCATAACCATACTCGGCCATCTTGCCATTTGTTCCATGAGCAGGGCGGGATGGGGTTCCCGTGGAGTCTGAGGCGGAGATAATTTGCTTTATATGTATACGGACGGGCCCGGTTGAGCGACTGACTTGTGGGCGGAGGCTGCTTGGATGGCTTTGTCCCACCTGCATGTTAAACTTTTTCTATCTATTCATCAAGCTGGATTTTGTATTGTTTTGTGAAATTTGGACATTTGCTTGTTGTATCTTCGATCCAACGGCTTGCGTGTAGGCTGTTGTGATGCCTACCCTGAACCCGACGATGAGAAATCTGCCACCGTTTATACCCATGCTGCAATGAAAACGGGTTTTTTTTGGGGGGGCTCGACAAAAGCTCTTTTGGAACTGTAAGGATTTGTGTAGTGTATTTTGGTGTTGCTAGATTTTAACTTGGGACACTTGCATTGTTGTGGCGGCCTTGAGTCGTTCGGTCAAGTTGCGCAGCTCCGGAGGCAAACCCTAATGACAGAATACAATAATCTCAAAAATTCAACAAAAACTAAAATAAAACTGTATTAAAGTAGACTATTGACCGTTTCATCACACAAATTGAACCGACGGTAAAGTATCTGCTTTCGCACTACAAAGAAACAAAACAAAACAGCACAGAATCCTTTCCAACTTTCTCGTGTATTATGGTCATGGCAAACCAGTAGTATCTTGACACCTCGCCCCCCTGTTTTAAAGCATTCTTCAAACTGCTTACATCCGTTTTTTAACGAAAAAAAGCAGCGGCCGCTTATCGGTCGTAAATGGCCTCCCGAACCTTGGGGTAGAGCTTGACCATCTCCTGGTACAGCTCGGGGTGGTCGCGGCACATGACCTGAGGGTCCCAGCCGGCGGCCACAAAGATGGCATCAATACCACTGGACAGAGGCGTGGTAAAGATGTGGGCAATCTGGAAACCGATGAGGAAAGCAAAGGCCACAACAACGGGCGTGAAGCCGCCGTTGGAGTTGTACTCGGGCTTCGTGACGAGGAGGTAGATGTAGGCAAGGAGAGCGCAGGCGTAGCCAATGAACATGGCACCAAATGAGAGAACGGGGCCAATAAGACATTCCTATGTACTGTTAGTAGGCTGATGGAAATGGATGCGGGCGAAATTACTTACATTGATGAGCGCATCAATACCACGATCCTTGATCATCTTCCAGGTATCCTTGGCAGCGGGGAAATACGCCTTGCCGTACAGCGCAATGTGAGCAAAAGCGTAGCGGTTGAGGAACTCGACAGCCCATTCAATAAGACCGAGAAGGCAATTCAAGATGCAGAAGACGGCCATGCCAATCATGCCGCCAATTCCACCATCCTGAGCGGATTCGCTTCTAGCAATTGAGCAAAGGTGGCGGAGGAACTGGATAATGGCGACGAGAAGACTACCCAAGCTGATGGACCCAAAGCTGTAGGTGAGCGCGCGCTTGGCGGCGCCGCGAGTGGCATCTTTGGGGAAGTTGTGGACGCAGAAGTACCACGTGCCGTACACGCCGGAGATGATGGTGTGGATTGTGTTCTTGAGCCACTCGGATATCCAGTACATGGTAAATGTCACAAACACTAGAAGTCCTATAACCTTGGCTTTGCTACAGCCACTCCCATCAGCGCCACAGTTTGGATTTGTCTCTGATGGTTCCCATTTGACGTAAATAGCAACCATTGTGACGGAGAACCAGGCACCAAAGGCAGCGGCGAGAATGCCACCGATGAAGCTGACAAGGTAGACATGACCGTATTTTCTGCTGACATCGATACTCGTCTTGAGCATCAGCGCCGAGAAGGGGATGCGAGGGATCCAAGTGTAAAAGGCAAAAGCCAGGAACGCGCCAAAAATGAGGAAAACTATTCCAGCAGAATAGTACTTCTTGTATAGATAGAAGATGGCGGTACCGATTGCAAATACGATGTTGAGGATGCCAGTCACCCAGATAAATGCCTTTGGAAATAAGCGAGCTAGCCAGACGTACCCATACGAGAGGACCACAGCGGCAGCTAGAGCACAGGCGAAAAGGATAATGGTGTTGGAGTTGAGCGAGAACGTGTTGCGACCACCATAGATGCCATCGCCATTAAATCCATCGACGTAACCCTTGATAGCAATGGCGGAGACGACGACATAGCCGGCGAAGAAGGCGAGGAACTGCAAAGTCATGGGCGTTAGTTGAATGTAACACAGCCGTAGTAATACCGGGCGCCACTTACAAGAATACCCGCCCACAAATCATTATACTTTGGTTTCTCAATCTTGAAAGCTTGCTCGAACGAATACTTCTCGTCATTGGGCTGCGGTGGGTTGTAGCTGTATGGCGGAGGAGCTCCATAGGTGGGCTGCTGATAGCCTTGCTGGTGATCCTGCTGAAAGCTCTGTTGTGGAGGAGGCGGCTGTTGCTGATATTGTCCCTGATTGTAGCCTTGATTGTAGCCCGGTTGGTTGCTGTATCCGTAGTTGGACTGCTGTTGCTGGTTGTTGTATCCGTAGTTGGGCTGCTGTTGCTGGTACTGGCCGTATTGTTGTTGTGGCGGCCCGCGCGCGTCGGCGTTGTAGTAGCCGTCGTTCTCCCCCATGGTGGGCGGTGTCTAGCAAGAATGAATCTTGCGTCGAGATGCGCGTATGCAGGTCCCTCGCAATGGACGTCGGGTCAACCCAGCGACTCGAGACGCAAAAAAAGAATATTGCAGCCGACGCCGGTGTTTTGACGGTGGAAGGAGGAAAAGGGGACTTAGCGCGGGGAGAGCAAGACGAATTGGGTGCGACAGAGGCAGTGTTGGAATGCCAAGGTACAGTGTAGGGACTCTGTTGCTGGGCCGGGCACCGGCACGATGCGACAAAGATGGGGTCGGGAAGCTTGGCCTGCTTGGCCTGCAGCACCTGGACCGAGCCATCGCCCGGTAGTGGACATTGGCCGGCAATAATTTGCAGTGCACAGTCCGCAGACAAGGGTGCCACTGAAATTAATACCTGGGTAGTACCTTAATAAGACAATCTGGGCAGCTGGCAAACATTCTCATCCACGAGCAAACGAAATCAGTTTTCTCGTCGCCAACTTCTCGCACGAAACAACACAAATACTCGTCTTCCTATAACAAAATTGCGCCCCGTAAGCCACCCGAGCTAACGATGGTTTACAGGCCGATCACCCTCATTTGCGGCGCACCAGTGGGCTCGAGCTGCCTACGCGAGGCCATTAGCGTCAGGCGCTAGCCTGTAATGAGATCATGTGGTGGCACCCTGAATGGCCGTCTGCCGTGCCCCGACGCCGGCAACCCCATCAGATTCCAGTAGCTCCCGCACCAAAATGGTTGGAGCTCTGAAACTCTGACAGTTGCTCGCGGTGGAGACTGACAATGGCGATCGCATTGTACCGCCACGATGCCTCAATGCCGCACCGGTGCTTGATCGACAGAGCGTGCGGACATGAAGCGGGAGCCGGATTAATTACCCATCGCATCAGTCCACGGCTGAATCTACAGCGACGCCAAACATCAATGAGGAAAAACCAAAGAAGGCGAGCGACGAAAGCGCGGAAACAGAATACACGACCATACAATATGCCGAAGCCACCAGAGCACGTGAATGACGAAACGAGACACAGCTGGACCTCGCCGTGGAATTATCCGAAAAGCACCACAAAGAGAAACACGGCAACTTGGGTCATCCACAATGAGTAAATCATGACTCTTTTCATCTACACTATATACGTTCTATATCTCCAGGCGAAAACCAAAATCGTCTATGCCGCGTCAATATCTGGATTCTTCATGTCCTCATGCACAACTGTGCCATTCATAAACACGGTACCGTTCTTCAAAACGTCGACTCTTCCCGGGTGAGCCTCGCCCATCGGCTCATCAACCATGGTACCGTTTTGGAAAATGACTCCGTTCCACTCTGGAGCCAGAGAGCCAGTATACTTTGAAGCCGCGCCCGAAGCAATTCTGAGTTGACTGCCTGGCACTAGCGGCGATCGCTGTTTGCTAATGTCACAGTTCTCGCTAATCATGTACAGATTCATGCCTATCGCAAGCGTGTACATTTCTGCGCTGAGTTGGTCAAAGTTGAAACGGTTCTCAACAACAACGCCGATATAATCGATCAGTGCCACGGTCGGGAACGTCTCTGGGCTCATGTGGTTGAGGCCCATCCAGTACAGTGCTGGGTTGGTAGGCTGAATGGCAAGGTTCTGGATACTGAGTGCGGTAGTCGTAAGAGCATCCGCGCTCACGATCCACTGGCCAATTAAGAACTGATCATTGTTGAAGCTGCCGCTTCTGCCCACAGTCTTCCAGTCTGAGACCTGATCATCTGCCATCTCCTTTGTGTCAGGCTTGTTGGACCAGTCATCCCAGACGGGCATGACTTCAGTGCGATAAATACCGTCGCCAATCGAGTCGTGTGGAACGCCGCTATCCAAATTCTTCGTATTGAGAAGGAACAGCACACAGCCGCGGCCATTGTTTTGGTCCATAAAATAGCCGGCCTTATGCTTGTTGAAGGGGGTATTTGTGTCCAAGTTTCCACACCGATTGTTAACTCTTTTCAACTTGCCAAAGAACTCGTTTACTATGTCGGCGGACCACCGAATCGGACCGTAGCTTGGCACACTTCGAATACCAACAAGATAGCGAACACGGAAAAAGACAATCTCGCCCGGGTTTTCAGCTGTAAACTGGTTGACTTCATTGATAACGTCGTCGAGAGATTCCCCGCTGTTACCGACAGCGACGTCTGCGTTCTCATTGTTGACATGCAGGACCCAGTAGCCGTAGTCCGACTCATTGTCGTTGTCATGGACAGTACCGACGCGGAGATCAAACAGTCGAGCGCCGGTGCGAAGTTGGTTGTAGATGTTGATACCTTGTGTCTGCGTGTTGACAGATGTGCCAAGAGACGTGAGCTGGTCACTGATTCGGCTCATACCAGCGTCGTGCGACCCCGGCAAAAAGAGATGCTGAACCTGTCGATCTTTGATGACGTCGTACAAAATGTTCATCCAAGCTCCGTATCCATGGCGAAGAGATGCAATGAACCCATATGAGTCGCTGCCAGTAATCACAAGAGTAACAGAAGACTCCTTGCCTGGGTCAGCATATTCGCGTTGACCAAGGCCCATGCCACTCAGGTCAAAGACTGTTCGCCTGGGATAGTCGTCTGGAATGTGCGTCGTCTTGCGAACCATGAAGGTTTTGTCAGTGCCGTCGATGCGGTAGTATGCTTCGCCATTGTCATCAACGTGGTTCTTGCCGGGCTTGTCAGTGTACTTGGCAATATTCTGGCGTGAGCGGCCCTGAGGAATGTCATCCCAGTCGAAAATATCCATCTGGTAGGAGTGCGTGCGGCCCTTGTCCAGAACAAAGCGGTGAGGCGTCAAATTTACAATGGTGACATACTGCTTAGCTGGAAATCCAATCTTGCCGAAAGGAATAAGCGAATATGGCTGGTAGTTACCTGCTCGAGGAACCTCATTGCTGTAAGTTCTGTCGTCTCTACTGCAGGTGTTGTCAGCAGCGCGGCTCAATATATTTCGTTCGCCCGTTGGTGAAGCAAGGGTGAAGCTAGTGAGCAGTAGGGTCCAGATGGTGGCCAAGGTGGCCAGGACCTGATGCTGTTTCATCGCGAAGAAGATACTACAATTCCGGATCGACAAAGGACAATGAGCAGGCTGGTGAGCAAGATCTTCAAGAAGAAACCTTCATCGCGACGCACGCGTTCATATATATGTCTTACACGCATCAAGGGCGGCACTCTCCTATGTGTCTTACATCCCCATCACATGGAAAAGGGCGGCGCTAATTAGAAAGTATCAGCCAATACTACGCTATAAAGACGACTACAGGCCTGACCGCATCTTATGAACTACGGCGCTGGTGTCGGTAACAAATGGCGAAACAGGCAGGTGGCAGTCGTTGCAGCCCCATGTAACATGGCTGTTCGTCGTGAAAGAGGTTGCTGACCTGCATTAGCATTTATTAGCATGGCGCCGCGGCATGGCATGATCTTGGAGTCTTAGTGGTCGCCAATGAGACGCCGCTAACGAAACGCGAGTGAGCAATGAGCGCCACCCGTTGCAACCACTTGTCAGCGCCAATGTCAAGTGACGCCGAACAGGCGCCGTCAGGCGGCGACATCAGCGCGGTGCCCGTTCCGACTCGATATTGAAGGGGAAATAATTTTTTGCTGGGTGGCACGAGTTAGTACATGTCCCCTGATGATCACTTACTTCCGAATACGAGAAAGACATTTCATCTTTTGATATGTGCTTAGACGTTCAGTGACCTAGTAAATGCTCGCGCGCCTATTGGACCAAAGTTGCACTGATGCTGCTGTTTAGTGCCGGATTGCCCTGGTCGGACGGCACGCTAGTGACCGGCATTAAAGGCATCGTTTGTCCAGTCAGCATAAGAGAATGCACAAATGCAAGTGGCGACAGAAGCTGGGCGAGCGCCACGCCGCTGCAGGTGTCGCGGGGTACGACCAATCCGGTGCTCAATGACATTGTCGAGTATTTATGCTTTTTCCAGTCGACATTGCAATTCAAAACTGAGCCAGGACTGGCGATATACTCGTATTGCCAAAGATCCTAGTTTCTTCAGCTTGTCCAGCTTGTCCAGCTCGCCAAGCCTTTATTCTCTATTCAGTGAGGCGTGTTTGACCACTCGGAAGCAGCGCCAGCCAACATGCCGACTGTTCCCAAAGACGGTCTCGTACTCGTTACGGGTGTAAACGGATATATCGCCGCAGTGATAGCTCAAACAGTACTCAATCATGGCTATCGTGTACGGGGCACAGTGCGTGATCCATCGAAGCATGCCTGGATGCAGTCGCACTTTGGTCCCAGATTCGAACTGGTTCAAGTTGCCGACATGAACGCGGCCGGAGCGTTTGGTGATGCTGTCAAACGCGTTGACGGCATCCTGCATGTAGCAGCCAACATGTCTATGAGCGAGACAGATGTATCCCAAGTGGAAAATGCCGCAAAATCAGTGCGAGACTTGCTCGATCTCGCAGCTCAGGAGCCCAGCGTGAAGCGAGTTGTATTGACGTCTTCGCAAGCTGCGTGCATATCACCTGTTGCTGGTGTTCCTTATGAGATAACCGTAAACACATGGAACGAGACCGCTTTAAAAGCCGCCCACGAACCGTTTACTCCTACGGAACAGACAGACATGGCCACTTACGTCGGACGAGGCATGAACGTGTATGCAGCCCGCAAGTTGGCCACGGAGCGTGCGGGGTTTGATTTCGTCAAAGAGAAGCAACCAGGATTTACCTTCAACACAGTCGTACCCAACTTGAACATTGGTACTATAGTCTCACCCGCGAACGCAGGGTATCCGAGCAGCATGGGCTTAATGGAAATGCTTGTACGCGGCGTCGCCATCTTGCCCCAATTCTTGCCACCACAATGGTTCGTTGATGTCGAGGATACAGCGTTGTTGCATTTGGGGGCGTTGACGTTGGATGACGTCGAGAATGAACGTCTACTCGCCCTTTCAGGTCCGTTTTCTTGGACTGAGGCGGCGGAGATTATGCGCAAGAATCACCCGGAGCTGCAGTCTATTGCTACGGATATCAATGAGCCCGATAAAGATGTCGGAGCCACTCGAAATGAGCGGAGTATTGAAGTGCTCAAGAGAATGGGTAAACCAGAGGGATTTACATCGCTAGAAGGGAGTGTGGAAAACTCAATCAAGGCGATTTTGCAAGGCTATGCGGATCCAAAAACACCGAAGAACCCGATTGACGGGATTCTTGCGAGTCTGATTCCGCAATGAGTTAGGAGACGAACTCTATGCAGAAATATAGTGCCACAATGAATTAACGCTCTTGAGTGTGCAGGTTCATTACTGCGATTCAAACGTTGTGGTAGGCAGGGTTGGCATAGTCCATAGTCTTATAGGAGCCGTTGGGCAGCGTAAGTGAATGTAAGCGAGTGGTAGCATTTTGATATTGTCTGTCATGGGAGCAGCCCATGCCGAATGGACGTACGACAGATTGTGGCAGCATGGCTCAACATTTATTTACAAGCAAGGCGGAAATGTGAAACTACCTGACTACCATCCCCTGAAACCCACATGTGGTTCGGGCGGAAATGGCCGGGTACTAGCATACGCCCGACATCGGGTGTTTAAATCAACAATCGGCGGCACGATGGCTTGAGCCTAGCCGCGCATGGAATTAGGGCCACAGAGTCGCAACACCTGCTTTTAGAGGTAAAGTGAACTACAAAGGGGAGGGGGGAGTGCATCTAGATGAGAAACAAATCATGAATACGAGTAGTTAGAGGGCGCAATGGCTTGTCTACTTGTAATTCATGCTTGTTGTGCATCAAATACGTAGGCGGAGGTGGATCTGAAGGATCGTAGGACATTTGGGGCGTTTCGTCGCGGGGGAGAAATGGGGATGATGTCGGGGATTTTAGTGGCCACGTTCTTCTATATTTACAGCCGCTGATTTCCGGCCTTGATACCGTGGTGCGACCAGAGAGGCTCACTGGAGGTTGGTAGCATGGCGCCCAGTTGCCAGTCACATCTGCATCTCCAAGGCCGGAATCGTGGCCGGATTGATTCCGGCCCATGGTGTGCCGCCACCGCGCGCCGATGGCCGTGAGGGGAAACACTCCACAAGGCCGCTTCGCGTCGGGCCAGGAGCCAGCTTGTTCTTACGACGTAGAAGCGAGATGGTTTGCGGAGTTCTGGTTCAGAAAGACAAATTACAATTGTGCAGCTCGAGTAATCCACTTCTAATGTAGCCCGTTGTCGGATGCGTATCTAAGCCGAGGAGAACTTAATCTGCGAGTCTGGGGCAAAGACAACGGTACCGGACCACCCCGTGGTTCTAAAGGGGCTTTGCTATGGCTCGTACGTGGTACGAGGAGTAATTATTCAGTCTGGGGCAAGCTACTTCAGGCTTGATACATGGGCAGAATGACGCGTATGTGTGTAGCGTGCCACCAGGCGCGCACCGTCTGAAACGAGAAGAGTCTTCGCAAAATTCTGGCCATGCTCTGATGTAATGAATTCCTCGTGAAAATACTATACCAAGCTTGCCAACACGCAGTCCGATAACCCGAGGCCTCGTCGTCGGGTGCAACGCTTTAACACCGAGGCGCCGTAGGGGGTTTAGCAATTACTGTTTCCTATCAAAGGGGTTCTCCATTATTTCTCCATTGCCTTGGTCATTGCGTACTCGCCCCATGGGATATACTCGTAGTGCGTGCTTCTCCATGTCGCTGTAGCTGCGGCATACAACAGGGCACGGATAATGCTGCTTATTCTTCTACATAGCACTCGAGAAAATGTCACTTATGGCAGGGCGGTAATACGGTAGGAGCAAGAAGGAAGAATTTTGCTCGAGTTCACTACCCTTGGCATTCGGAGCCAGCCACGGAAAATTCTTTTTAGGCTGTTGCTGTTCCTTGCCTGGGCTTGGCTGGCTAAGGAGAGTGATTGGCGGTCGCCGACTGCCGCTCTTGGCTGCACCAGGACGAGGGTGTGAACGGCGCATACTTCAGGAAAAAGGCGGCGTCATTGAATGAGCCGACGCTGGCTGTCGTTCCCCTTGTCCTTGTCGCAGCGGATTTGTCCTTTGGCGCCCTAATGGACATGTGTAGAAAAGCATTTGCCACCGACGTCTCGCGGATAATCTATGCTTAGATTGGCATGAGATATTCAGACAAAAGACATGGGCGCGTGTTATTATTGTACGACTAGCTAGTACGCGTAAGAGCTTATCTGCGAAGCGGGAAAGGCGCCTGTATGGAACAACGCTAGAAGCTACAGAAAAACAGCGCACCGCAGTACGGAGAAATGACGAAAGCCAGAGGCGGCCGCCATTACAGCACATAAACTGGAGAAAATGGAGAATCCCTGGCGCTGGACATGGAGCAAGCTCTGCATATCGCAGCGCCCGGAGCATGTTATTACCACATGTACTGTATGGAGTACGGTGGCACTGTTCCAGCGCTACGAGATTTGCTCTTTCACGCCCTGTCACTTATCGCGACACGACTGCTTTCATCCCCACCTGGCAAGTGCTGGGGCAAGCATGGAAAGGGTCCAGGCTTAACTCGTAGAGGAGGGACAGCCCTGAGAATTGCCACAAGGGCTCGCTGATGGTATGAATTGCTGCAAATTGGGCAAATGATCGAAAGCTGAAACCGTAGCAACAGATGAGCACCAAGACGAGAATTCTTCGTGCCGTGTCTCAGTTAGTATGGATGTGGCGTTCGGTTTTTTTTTTCAACGTAAGGCAGTGTGGCTGTCTCCGGCGTAGCGCCGCATGCCGAGCCGGAGGTGCGGCGGCGACGGCGGCCTGAAGAGTTTTCCTGCCCGTTTAGGAACTGCCGGATGCGTAAGGTTCGGGAGGCGCGACCGAGCGACTTGGCGGGTAGGCAGGCCCAAACGAACAAACAGACGAAACAGCTGACAGCAATGATCAAAGAGAAACAAAACCACAATGGTGCATCACCATCATCACCATCATCACCATAATCATCACCAGCCAGAAAACAGACTTTGCAACGGTCGGTCGGGGCACGCAATCCAAATCCGCCAACAAGTCGCAATTGCGGAGAGGCCGCAACCCGCAAACCCACTTGCCTTCGAAATCTATGCACACGCCCGTTCCACGCTTGACATCTTGCCCTGGTCGGCTTTACCTCGTACAAGCAATCCCTCCTGGTCGCGAAGATAGTCTCCGCTTTGCCTCCACTAGAACCATCGTGGTGCCCACGAGAGAACCAGTGAGTCTAGCTGCTGTCCTGTTTGGGTTTAAGCATGGTGTGGTGTGCTTTTTGCACTGCTCGCGCTGCCCGGGGCCGTTCTGCGCCGAGTTTGCACCGGTCCTGGTCCGACACTGTGACTGACTCTTGGAGATAGATAGTAGAAGAGGGCCTCTTCTCCCGCCTTTAGGTTCAGGCCTTGCCCTCCCCCCATCCATTCCCACACAAGCATTTCTCTCCCATCACAAGAGGTGTTTTCTACACCATCCTATCTTTTTCGCGACATCGACTTTGCTACATTGTGTCGTGCTCTGCGTCTTGGGTGTGATTGTCGCAACTTTGCTCCTCGATCGATTTTGCATCTCTGGGGTCGCCACTCAGCGTAGAACCCACCCTCACACCACCTACCGCACCCTCCGAGCCGAAAGGGAAAATAGAGTTATCATCTCTTAATTTTCTCTATACATACATCAATCAAACATGAGTGTCTTGGCCGCGAGCTCTGATGAGCCGTCGCCTCGCGCTAGTCACGAGAAGAGGGCCGGCAGCACTGAGAAAAAGCCAGAAGGCCTCTCCCAAAATGGCGAGGCCGACGTCGAGACTGGGGAGGGCCTAAACCGCGATCTCCGTGGCCGCCATTTGCAGTTTATCGCCATCGGTGCGGCGCTGGGTACTGGTCTATTTCTTGGTATCGGCGAGGCCCTCTCTAACGCCGGACCCGTCTCGCTTCTTCTTGCCTTTTTGTTCATTGGCTTCGTCGTCTTCAGTGTCATGGTAGCGCTGGGCGAGATGGCTGCCTATATGCCCGTTGCTGGTGCTTTTACCGTTTACGCCTCGCGGTTTGTCGACCCGACTATGGGCTTCGCCATGGGTTGGATTTACTGGTTCAGCTGGGCTATTACTTTTGGCCTGGAATTGACGGCTGCCGGTCTTATTATCCAGTACTGGGACAAGGACCTTAACATTGGCATCTGGATCGCAGTATTTTGGGTTGTTTTCACGGCAGCCAACTTTTTGCCCATCCGTTGGTTTGGTGAAATTGAAATGTGGCTTTCCAGCATCAAAGTTGTCACTGTTATTGGTTTCATCATCTTCTCGATCTGCGTCAATGCCGGTGTCGGCGATGAGGGCTACATTGGCTTCAAGTACTGGCGGGACCCTGGCGCTTTTAACGAGTACGTGGTTGGTGGCGAAACTGGCAAGTTTGTCGGTTTCTGGGCCGTCCTTGTCACAGCCGGTTTCAGTTTTCAGGGCACCGAACTCGTGGGCATTGGCGCTGGTGAGACGGAGAATCCTCGCAAGACCATTCCCCAGGCCATTCGGTGGACTTTCTGGGGCATCTTTTCTCTGTTCATTGCCACCGTTTTCTTTGTTGGCCTCAATGTTCCATCCGATGATCCATTGCTGCTGAGCGGCGAGAAGGATGCTTCGGCGTCGCCGCTGGTTATTGTGGCAACGCGCGCAGGTGTGCAGGTGCTGCCGCATATCATCAATGCCGTTCTCTTGACTGCTGTCCTGTCGGCGGCCAACTCGGATTGCTACTCGGCTAGCCGAATTCTTATTGGACTTGCGGAGGAGGGCCACGCCCCCAAGTTTTTTAAGCGCACCAATCGATATGGCACGCCTTACTTGTCCGTTGCCTTTTGCTCGTTGTTTGGCTTTTTAGCCTTTTTGAACCTGAGCAAGAATGGATCCGTTGTGTTCAACTGGCTGCTCAACATTACTGCGGTTGCAGGATTTATTACTTGGGCGCTCATCAATATCTGCCACATCCGATTCATGAAGGCACTAGCATACAATGGCGTGAGCCGCAAGAGTCTGGCATATCAGGCGCCTCTGCAGCCGTATTTGTCGTGGTTTGGAATGTTTTTCAACATTATCATTCTACTGACGAGTGGTTTCACCGTCTTTATCAAATGGAACACGAGCGACTTTTTCGCAGCCTACGTCAGTGTGATTTTGTTTGTGGTTCTGTATATTGGCCACAAGTTTGTGTACCGAACCAAGATTGTACCGCTAGCGGAAGTTGATATTGTGAAGGGTCGCTCGGAGGCTTGAAATGAGGGTTGAGTTGGCGGATAGATGATTCATGGGTCGAAATGATGTTGCGCGCGTGTGTGTATACAAAGTCATTGCTGTTTTTTGCGACATTTGGGGTATTATGACTGGCCCGCTTTTGGTTTTGCCGTCGTCATTTCTCTGCGGGCGTTGCATATGAGCATTTTTGCATTTTCATGGGTAACGGCATGTTGCATGGGGCGTCGAGGCTCGGTTCCGTCCTGTTGCTGGATAGGCTGTTGGCTGTTGGGTATACATTATTGTGCAAGACTTTTTGATAGTAAATGATACCTGCTTGTTTATACAGAGAATGTTGGCAATGGTGGTGCGTCTATGTTATGCGTGAAATGATGGTGCAAATGGCCGTTGTCGCAGGTCACGTGTAGACTATATATGTAATGAGTACTCCGTAGATGCAACGGAGTGAAAGCTGAATAGTACTCGGTACTATTTATTACGTTGGAGGAACAATTCTAACAGGGAACATTATATACCGCACCATGATGCAGAATTAGGACTGCTCTGTCTCTGGCTGGGTACGGGTAGTCGTTACTCTCCGCAGCGCCACCAAGGTCGGTAGGTCGGTACGAGGTAGACAGGCTGCGATTTTGTTGAGGTCCCGTTTCTTGCAAGCGGGAATAGGCGGGGTCGCGCGCAGAATACGAGTAACATGGAAGGGAGATAGATGAGTTGGTATTGTGGCGCTAAGCCGAAAGTGGCATAGTGTGGCGCATGCGAGGAAAGCTTCTTTTTTTTTTTGGTTTTGGTTTTGGTAATACAGTGAGTGTCTTGATTAGGGAGGCCGATGCGAGTGGCTTGCTCCTTTTTTTCAAGTAAAAGAAATAATTAATTAATTCACTAATTAATTAATTAGATACAAGAGGAATAAGAAAAAAAAAACAATACATGGATTAAAGAGAAAAGATAAATTCAAGGACGTACGCGCCTATGATGTAACCATGCTTCATCGCGAGACGCTTTTGATAGGTAACAGACAGAGAATAGTGAATAGTACATGTATACGTGGCACCGTGGTCTAAGCCTAATGAGGCGATAATTATAAAATAGATGTTCAATATTTGTACAGAAGTTTGGGCAAATATTCAGAATAGTTATTCCCTCGGTTCTGTCCATAGATCTACGCAGCTTGACTTGCGTGCATATAGTGCAGCAAAGTGATTGGTGCACATAGGCTGCAGCCTTTGCACTGGCCTTGCCGCATTCGAGTTGGGAGCCCCTCTTTTTTTTGAATCGTGTCACCATTACGACGCCATTACGCATGGGTATGGCCACTGCAGAATACTTGTTTCTTCTTTTTCTGTTTGATTATCTTGTAGTATAATGTTAATTTAATGAGCATGTCCAGGGCATTTTTTCTGGATTTTATTTTTGTTGAGAATGGTTGAATACGGGGGTGGAGAAAGGTGGGAAGGCGAGGGAAAGAGGGCGCAAGATTGGCATGTGAAAGTCGACTTTGGAAGCAAGATCGTGAGGGTTGAGGTCGGCTAGGTAGGTAGGTACCTTACCAGTAAGGTAGTAGGGTTATACTTGTGGCTGGTGCGATATACATACTTATGTGTCAACGAAGTACGGGGTACATCAAAGACAGACTTTAACTTGCACCCTCTATTTTATTTTATGCGTCATTTTAAAGAGCATACGTTCTAGCAGAGACTCTCTCCTCTCTCCTTTTTAGTCTTTTACCACGGCGTACTCGCCTTTATTCCTTATCCTCTTTTAAGGTTCTGTCGATCTCGTCCCCTCAGGTTCGCAGACGGTCAAAGCTATCGAGACAGCACCAAGACGGGGAGTGAGTTTTCCCTGTGCAGCTTCAATATCTATCCACTGCTACTACTAGTAGCTGCCACCCAAATTCAGGTACCATATCTACCCGCCCTTGTGTTTTTTGTGCTTCCCACCCTTGTGGCTGCAGTGTCGGCGTGTACCTGCCAGACTGAGGGAGGCTGGCTCATGACGTTCCAGGCCCGGCCTACTACCTACCTACCTTGGGTACTTGAACTGCGCCAGCCTCTACCAGTACTACCTAGTACCTACTAAGCCACTTCGTACCTGCGCCAACTCATCCCCTTCCCTTTCCTGGCCATGGTTGGGGTCGCGTGACATCCTGCCCGAACCGCCAAAATTTCCACACTAAACCAGACATCTTCACCGACGAAACGCGTCTTACATGCACCTGCACCATTATCGTCTTGTGCTTTAATTGTTACTGACGGCTGCTACAGTTGCTTCTTTGGACGCCTTGACGCCTCAATTGATTTTGTTGCTTTCCTCTTCTTATATATTGCTCTGCGTCTGCTGCCCGTTTCCGGGATCGGAGCCTCGCACGCCGCTGGTTTGTGTTAGCAGCTCTCTGTACTTTGGCTGGCCGGACAGTGCCAAGACGACCCTTGATCTGCAGCCGTCAACCTTCTTTTAACTTCGGCTTCTTCCTTCTTCCTCTTCCTCTTCCTCTTCCCCTTCTCTTGTCTCACCTTCACCTCGCCTCCTGGCGCCCTTTCACAGTCACCATGTCCTTTATAGATACTACAAAGGACCTTGCCGCGCTCTTTGAGCAGCAGGCTCAGGCTACTCCCGACGCAATCGCCCTCGAGGATGAGAACCGTTCCCTCACATACGCCCAGCTCGACAGCGAGACCTGGGCTCTGGCTGACCGACTCCGCCACTTTGGCATTGGCCGCGATAGTCTAGTCGGTGTCCTCATGGGCAGATGTGTCGACAATGTCATTGCGTCTCTTGCTGCTCTGCGAGCTGGTGGCGCCTTTCTCGTCTTGGAGCTTGCATACCCCTCCGCCCTGCTGCGCGATGTCATTGATGATGCGCAGCCCACCGTCATCATCACCCACCAGGCTCATGCCAGTCAGATCAAGTCAGATATTCCCGTCTACATTATCGACGAGCCCGAGGGCACCCCCAATGGCAACGCAAATATCCCCTACGGCGACGTGAAGCCTCCCTTGCCGGATGATGACGACCTTGACCGGTTGGCATTTGTCTCTTACTCTTCTGGCACAACAGGCAAGCCCAAGGGTATTGCCAACCCTCACCGGGCTGCCGTGACGTCTTACAATGCTCGTTTCGGCCTTAGAGATCTCCAGCCTGGTGATCGTGTTGCCTGCAACGTCTTTTTCGTCTGGGAAATGCTCCGCCCTCTCATCCGCGGTGCCACCACTGTCGCCATCCCCGACAGCGCCAGCTACGACCCCATCGCTCTCGTCGAGACGCTCTCGTCTCGCAAAATTACAGATACCCTCATGACACCTACCCTCCTTGCCACTGTTCTCTCTCGACACCCTAATCTTGGCCAGAAGCTGCCCCATCTCCGCTCTCTTTGGCTGAACGGTGAGGTCGTCACCACAGATCTCTGCCGCCGTGCCTTCACTGCCATGCCAGACACTCGACTGCTCAACGTCTACAGTGCTAGCGAGACTCACGAGGCTGCCATTGGTGACATCAAGACCTTTGTCGACCTCGACGCTCGCGTATGCCCTGTTGGTCCTCCCACGGACCCGGGGAACACCTACATTCTCGACGAAGCTGGAAACCGCGTCAGCGCTGGCGTGAGCGGTGAATTGTATATCGGCGGCGACATGTTGGCTCGAGGCTACCTCAACCTTCCAGAAACCACCGCAAAAGCTTTCCAGCCTGATCCCTTTGTATCTCGCGAGGGCGCTCGCATGTACCGAACCGGTGACGTTGCTCGCATTCTACCGTCCGGCCTGCTGGAAATCACCGGACGTGTCGGTGGTATGATCAAGACAAGAGGATACACTGTTCAACCTGGCGCTGTTGAGACGGCCGTTGTCAAGCACCTTGCCGTACGTAATTGCGCTGTTATTGCTACCGGTGAAGGTTTGCAGCGACAGCTTGTTGCGTACTTTGTTCCGGAAAAGGAGACCACCTCTGCCAGAACCATTGTGGTTATTGATGATAATGGCTACAGTCCTGTGGCGCGCCGTGCACTGACCGACCATCTCGCCCACTACATGATTCCACCTTTGTGGGTTGAGCTCGACGAATTGCCCACCCACGGCGTCTCGGGCAAGGTTGACCTCCAGTCACTGCCGCCTCCGCCATCGCCAAAGACGCCACCCAAGAAGAAAAAGATTGACACCAACATCAAGGTCAAGATGGATACCATTATTCAGATGTGGGCTGCTGCCCTCAATATGCCTTCGAGTGCAATCGACTCAAAACTCGACTTTTTCGATCTTGGAGGCCACTCTTTGATCCTGGCTGATCTGGCCAACCGTCTCTCCAAGGCGTTTGGTTTCCCCGTCCCTGTTGCTCCGCTTGCTGGTACACCCACTCTTGAGGGCCACTTGGAGGCTGTCAAGGCTGCCCGCGATGGTCACACTGCGGCAGTCCAGGCCGATCTACCCGCTGTCCTCGCTGCCGACTGTGTCTTGCCCGAGGATATTAACTGCCCCAAAGCCAAGATGTGCCGCCTGAGCGACGCGGAGACTGTCCTTTTGACTGGCTCTACTGGCTATCTGGGTGCTTTCCTGCTCAAGTCTCTCCTCGAAAACACCACTGCCAACATCATTTGTCTAGTCCGCTTCACCGAGCCTACCGAAGACTGCCGACCCGCGGGTATTGCCCGTGTGCGTAAGAACTTGATTGATCTTGGCATCTGGCAGGACTCTATGCTTGATCGCATCGACATCTTCCCCGGTAACTTGTCCCGAAAGCGTCTGGGTCTTTCTCCGGAAATGTTTGAGGACCTGGCCTCCCGTGTCCAGGTGATTATCCACGCAGCCGCCACCGTCAACTTGGTTTATCCTTATGCTGCTCTTCGAAACGCTAACGTCAACGGAACCCGCGAGATGCTGCGTCTTGCTTCGCGGCATGGCGCCACTCTACACCACATTTCCACCAACGGAGTCTTGCCCCCGTCTGTTGAGGGCTGGTCAGAGGATACCGTTACGCCGCTCGAAAACGTCCCCACGGATCTTCTCGACGGATACGGCCAGACCAAGTGGGTGGCGGAAAACCTCGTCTACGAAGCCAAGAAGCGCGGTCTGCCTGCCAAGGTGTACCGCCCCGGCACCATCTCTGGCCACTCTACTACTGGTGCAACCAACACATACGACCTTCTCAACGCCTTGATTGTCGAATCGCTCCACCTTGGGCATTCCCCCGACGTTGAAGGCTGGTTTGCCGAGATGACTCCAGTTGACTTTGTTAGCGATGCCATCACCACCCTTGCCAACCACGACGATGAATCGAAAACCGTTTACCACCTTGGTGACCCCAAGCCTCCTACGGCTAACAAGGTCTTTGAATGCCTGCAAGAGCTCGGATATTCCACCAAAAAGGTATCTTGGGATGACTGGGTCTCCCTGTGGATGGAGAAGCGTGGATCCGGCAGGGGCGGCGACGATCCGTTTACCGTCGATATTCTTCGAGGTGGTATGCCCACGGTTGACACGCTACAGTGCGTAATGGTCTTGAAGGATGATCAAACGCGGCCGGCGCTCGAGCAGTACGGCATGCAGCGTCCCAAGATTGATGCTAAGCTGTGGGATACCTATGCCAAGCATTTCTTTGCCAGGGGTTGGCTGCCTCATCCTCCGCGCAACACGGCCATCAATGGCGTCTGCCACAAGGCGATCAAGGGCCGCCTTGCAGGCAAGGTTGCCGTCATCACTGGCGCGTCGTCGGGTATTGGAGCTGCTGTTGCGGCGGGTCTTGCCAAAGAGGGCGCTCATGTTGCACTGGCAGCTCGTCGTCTTGATGCTTTGGAAAAGGTCAAGGCCAAGGTCAGCGGAGTTGGTGGCAAGATTCTTACCCACAAGACGGACATTACAAAGAGCGAGGACGTTGCTTCGTTGGTAAAGACTGTCGAGGAGAAGCTGGGCCCTGTGGATATCCTCGTCAGCTGCGCAGGTGTCATGTACTTTACGATGATGGCCAACGCTCAGACTGAAGAATGGGAGCGCACTGTCGACGTCAACTGCAAGGGTCTTTTGCACTGTCTGTCTAACCTGGTTCCCGGCATGGTGAAGCGCGGCAGCGGCCATATTGTTGCCATTTCATCCGACGCCGGCCGCAAGGTCTTCCCCGGTCTTGGTGTCTATTCGGCCAGCAAGTTCTTTGTCGAGGCTACGTTGCAGAGTCTGCGTCTGGAGACGGCTGGCACTGGCCTACGCGTAACAGGCATCCAACCCGGTAACACGCAGACTGATTTGCTGAACATGTCGACAGACCAGGAAGCTGTTAAGAAGTATGGTGAGCCGACGGGGGCTAAGATTTTAGATCCTACGGATGTAGCGGGGTCGATTGTGTATGCGTTGTGCCAGCCAGAGCATGTATCGGTAAATGAGATTCTCATTGAGCCGCGTGATGAGCCTATCTAATAAGCAAAGGTTTTGGATTTGGGCCCGTTGCAATTGTCGGCAGATTGGAATTAAGAAGATGGTGGTAGCTGCAAGTCGTATTAATACTATAGAAGCATAAATTCGTGTTTAAAATTATGAAGTCTGATGTGTCCGTTATTTAGGTGACTGAATGTGTACAACGTGTAATTTGGGTGATTTATTTTGGAGGAGATGATGGGAGCCGTAAAGTGGGTGGACCCTGAAATTGGATGAAGCTGTCCGTGGGTGAGCATATCTACTCCCCTGCAGGACGGGCTGGTTGATGATGTCTCTGTTGAAAATGTGCAGCAGCAGGATCACGTAAAAGATTTAAAATGTATGATTTTAACATCTCATATATAAGACTTGTTCCAAGTTTCGACACTCCATCGTTCCTTGGAAAGCACGGGAAGCAGAGTTGGCTGCCAAGACGGGCTTGACATGGGTAGCAGATTACTGCCCATGCACAAAGCACGGTGAGACGGTAATACTGCCAAATTACGATCTCGGACAGTTACCCGCTCTTTATTCCTGATTTGTACATTTATGGCATAAGGTAGCGATTTTATACGAACGTGTTTGAGTTGCTGGTACCTTTGCCTTTGCTTAATGTCGGGGCGTTAGAAGGCGCATTCTATACGGTTCAGCAGTAATAGCATTCTAGCAAAGAAATTGTGCCTGCTAAAGATTTTGGTTACTTCTTTAATGCCTCCGGATCTTGACAGCCCTAATTACTCCTGTAATCCCAATTCCAGCGCATGACCCCGGCAAATTGTCTACCCCTATTGCACTTTCATCCTAGCATGGGGTAAAAAGCGGGTGACAGGAAGCCGGTCTTTTAATTCACGATTACTCGTACACCGGGAACCGAGTTTATTAGGAGTCGGTCAAGGGCCCAGACCAGCCAGTAACTCTACGAGAGCAACTCAATTCATATTTGTAAAAGCCGGCTCCTTCTTTCCGGCGCAGACCTCGCTTCTCGCCATCCCCTCCTTCTCCTTTGCTGTTCCAGCACCACGTCCATCCTTTGGTACATCTGAACATTTCCGCTCCTTTTTTTTTATTTTAATTTCGACAAAAACAACGGCTTACATGAACAAACCTTCATTTCGGCAAATTTTAACATTTTTTTTTTTATACCGCACGCAAATTACTAATACATGTCTTCCTGGCGCTTAGTCGCCGCCGGAGCAGCTCTACTCTTTGCGGGCTCAGCAACGGCCGATGTCGACATTTATAAAAACAAAACGGCATTCACAGCATTCACAAACTCTTCAAACGGCATCCCCAGCCAAACGTTT
The DNA here is from genome assembly GCA_002242745.2 of Lecanicillium sp. LEC01. Lineage (NCBI taxonomy): Eukaryota > Fungi > Ascomycota > Sordariomycetes > Hypocreales > Cordycipitaceae > Lecanicillium > Lecanicillium sp. LEC01. Next base: position 75,118 of record NIWZ02000093.1, read on the forward strand.
CGATCGTCGGAAATCATTGCTCCCGTGCTGCAAGTCAACTCGTGGGATAAAAAACACGCCGATGACGAGTCGTATATTTTTCTTGGAACCGTCTACAATGGCAAGGCTGGCCCGATGATTCTTGACGGCAAGGATCTTAGCCTTGTGTACGCCGACCAACGATACGAGAATGCATATTTTTCGAGCGCGCAGGAGATTCGCGGTAAACGATATCTTACGTTTTGGGAGGGTAAGCATGGCGAGGGCTATGGATATGGCAATTGTCTCGTGTTTGATGAGAAATATGAGCTGGTGTACAATGTTACTGCCAAGGGGCAGAATGTTGGAGACGGCGCCGACTTGCATGAGATGGCAGTGACTAAGAATGGGACTATTCTGATGTCGACGTATCACAATGTTCCGTACGATTGCTCGTCGGTTGGCGGACCAGAGGATGCGTTGGTCATGGATAGCGGCTTTCAGGAGATTGATCCGGAGACGAACAAGGTTGTTTTCGAGTGGAGTGCTATTGACCACTTTAATTTGACAGATTCGCTGGCCACGTACAATGAGGCGTATGGAGTTGGGCCGAATACTGGCTTTGACTTTTTTCACATCAGCTCTGTTGACAAGGTGGGTTGGTTGGCTACGCATTGTTGTTGCATGGGCTTTTGCTGACTGTTTGCAGACGGAAGATGGAAACTACTTGGTATCAAGTAGGCACATGTCTTCTGTTGTTCTTGTTGACGCGGAAACCGGAAAGCCGATTTGGATCCTCGGTGGCAAGCAGAATCAGTTCCGCGACTTGAGCGACGGCAATGCGACCAATTTTGGCTGGCAGCATGATGCCCGAATGCACGGCAAGCACGAAATATCCATGTTCGACAACCACGGCGAGACAACTGGACTTTGCAGAGACAATTGCAAGTCGCGTGGTCTTCGTCTTAAAATTGATACTGACGCCATGACTGCTGCAGTCATTCAAGAGTACTATCATCCCGAGGGCATCAATTCTGGCGCCATAGGTGGAATGCAAGAGATGGACAATGGCCACGTCATGGTCTCTTGGGGCTACAACCCGACTTTTGTTGAATACATGAAGGATGGCACTCCCGTGCTGGATGTGCAGCGAGGAACCATTGGAAATGGGTTTCAATCCGACCTGTTTGCCTACCGTGTTAGCAAGCATGCGTGGAAAGGTGAGCCAAGCTGGCCGCCCAGCATTGCAGTCGATGCACCTAATCGCACGACGCTGAATGCATCTGTGTTCGTTTCTTGGAACGGTGCCACGGATATTGACAAGTGGGCAGTTGTAAGTGTACATTACGGCTCTTGTGAAAAAGTCTGTTACTGACATGGCTAGCTTGCTTCGGACAATACCACGACGGTTTCGTACTATAAAAACGTCATTGCGCAGTCGAACCGCACCGGGTTTGAAACCAAGATTGAGCTAGATGCCAACTTTTCGCGCCGCTACATTGGAGCTGCAGCTTTATCAAAGGACGGAGACGTTCTTGGGTCTACGTTTGTCATTGATATGCACACCGGGCAGCCTGTTGTTCTGGGCAGCGGTATTACCAGTATCAAGCCGCCAGTCAAGGCTGCATCGGTGGCAGCAGGGGCTATGGGCGGCTCCATATTCGGCGTATCCATGGTGTTTTACGCCGTCAACTACTTTTGGAAGAAGAAGTCATTGATTCCTCAATCAGACGGCATCCACTACGGCAAGGTGGGATCCGTATAGTTGGCGAGGTGGTTTCGTATCATGTGCAGTCTGCGGCGTTGGCTGGTTAAAATATTCTTTAGGCATGGCATTGCGTTGTGTCGTTGCATTTCTGGGGAAGCTACAGACTATATAATGTTAATATAATTTTGATCATGACCACAGTTTGATGAATGAAGGGCTCTAGATGGTGCGTGGTACTCGTAGGGTCTTGACTCACGCCGACGCCAAGCCCACGTGCTTTGCTAGCTGAGGCGCGATTTGAGGTAGCGCCAAGCCACCAACGCGGATCCGTTCAGCCAGGGGAACCTTAATTCTAACCGTATTTAATTAATCCGTCGACCCTGAAAAATATTGTTTTCGCTATTATCCAACCCTTTTGTCTTTGGACTCGTTGGCGAAAACTGGCCATAAACATGGCGACCACGTCGCATTCGAGCAAGCAGCGATCGCTCCCAGCGCGACTATGGACCACGGTGCGCCAGAACTGGCACCTTGGATTCACGAGCTTTGGCGGGCCGCCCGTTCATTTCAAGATTGTACGCCTCGGGATATCACTTGACCATGTCTGTCTTGTTTGATCGAACTTAGCTAATTGTTACTTAGTTTCATACGAGATATGTTGAAAAGTTGCAATGGATTGATGAGCAGATTGTAAGTCACGACGTCTATCTCGACGCGGTGAGAAACATAATGCTAACGTTGGGAGCGTTTTTAGTATCAGGAGCTTTTTAGCTTGTGTCAGGCGCTTTGTGGTCCGGGAAGCACAAAGATGCATTACTTGATTAACCTGCTTCATGATGGGTTTATTCCTGCCTGCTTGAGCTTTTTCATCTGGAGGTACGTAATTCTCTCCTTTTACAGATTCAGACTCTATAATGGATCGGTTGCTAAGTATCGCAGTCTTCCTGGTGCATTCGGCATGTTTGGTCTCGCACAAGGCATCGCCAGCATCGGCACATCCCTTCCTGACCCCGTCTACGCGCTCCTTTCTGGCCTCAACGCCTCGACGGTCGGCATCATTGTCCTCGCCGCCGTGCAGCTCTCTGAAAAGGCCATTACGGACAAACTCACCCGCCTGCTTGTATTCTTTGGCGCTGCGGCGGGCATGCTGTACAATGCGCTGTGGTATTTCCCGCTGCTCATGTTTGTGGGTGGCTCTGCTGCCTTGGTGTATGATTTCCGATGGCTGCATAAGCCGATGGAGAAGGCTGTTGGGTTGCTGAGGAAGATTACGCGCCGTGGCGACAGGCAGACTTCTTCTACTGATGCGGCACCTGCTGCTGCTGCATCCTCGGCAAGGAGTGATGAGGTGCCGATGCATCCCCGTCCTCAAGGTGCTAGGACGGAGTCGTCGCTTGCCAACCCGGATGTTTCTTCGGATGACCTCCATGCGCAGCGGGAGCTCCCTACAGACCAGGTCTCTGAGGAAATGGAGCGAGTTGTTCCGGCAGATCGACAGCTCAACTTTTCGTGGAAAGTCGGAACGGGAATCATTCTGGCCTTTTTCGCAACCTTTATTACAATCATCACCTTGCGTAGCACCGCGCTGTCTGGCTCGCTGCTCTTCCGCTTCTTTGGAAACATGTACCTTGCCGGCACAATCATCTTTGGCGGCGGACCCGTCGTCATCCCGCTGCTGAGCGAGTACGTTGTTGCAGAAGGGTGGGTGTCGCCGCGGGACTTTTTGATCGGTCTCGCCATACAGCAGGCTGTCCCGGGCCCGAACTTTAACTTTGCCGTCTACTTAGGCGCCCTGACGGCCAAGAATGGCGGACATAGTGCTGCGCTTGGTGCGTTGCTGGGTTATATTGGCATCTTTGCACCCGGGTTGGTGATTGCGCATGGTACAATGGGCATCTGGAGCGCTGTGAGGAGCTCAAGAGCTGTAAAGTCGTTTCTGAAGGGGTTGAATGCTACGGCTGTTGGGTTGATTTATACCGCTGTGTATCGGCTGTGGCAGATTGGCTATGTGGATGAGGGCTTTCAGCAGGGGTCGAGCTTGGGCCTTGAGCCGTGGTGGGTTGTTGTTACGGCGAGTAGTTATGTCGGAGGGTATTGGTTTGGGGTTAGTCCGCCGGTGGCCATTGTTGGGGGTGTTGTGCTGGGACTGATATGGTTTGCGATTGTGTCGGATTAAAAAATTGTATTTGTAAGGTTTGAAGTGTGCAACTAATTAGATTTATTTAATACCACCAAAGTTTTGTCCGTCCCAAGTCATTATGGGGATGTGCTGTTTTTTTTTCAGCCAACGTAGCACTGTGTACTACTTTCAACGAAGGGTCGATGCCACCTTTCTCAAACTGTTTTAAGAATGTCATGACACTCTCGACGTAGCTATTCCCGCCGTCAAAGCTAGGAGCTGATTCCACTTCTGCGTGGTCTTCATCCAACGCATCGTCAGGTTTACTTTCTGACTGCGGCGCCAAATTTCCAGGTGTTACTGCAGCGAAAAATTTCACGCCGCGGGGGGACCTTTCATCCCAAGAATCACTAAAGCTTAGATTGTCCACCCATTTTGGATACAGCCGCAACTCAGTCCCCCACGGCAACGGCTCGCCGTGGATCATTTCGCCCTGTGCTTGCAAAATTCGACCCCGAAGACGTACTAGCCAGGGGTGTACAGCGTTGACATACTCTGCAATGGTGATGTAGTTGCCCTGGCTGACGACTTGGAGCTCGGGTCCTACGCAATGCGTGTAATCAACCGAGTTGCCGCGATGTTCTTGCAGTTCTTCTTCCAGGTCTATTATGGCTCCGATTGTGATGAAGTGATGTGCTACTGGCGGGTCGCAGAAAGGCGCAGAGGCGATTTCGTGAAGCTCTCCGGCACTGTCTTGGAAAGGCTGTTGCGGCGAGGTTGGATCCTCGGTGTCTTTGATCACACTTACACAGGATGCGACTGAATCGTCTTTGATTATCCAACGAAGACGGAGAAATTCTTTGGTTGGACGCAGCATTTTATGTGTCTTTTTCGGTATTAAGGTGCATGGATTTGGGGGATATGGGGGAGACACTGTAGGATGAGCCTGAGGAGGTCTTCCTGTGAGGAGCAATGTTGGGGCGTGTAAGTCTGGGGTAATGTCTAGCTACGTCGCACTATAGCTTGGATGGTGCGTTCTCGGACCGTTCTCGGGACGTTGGCGTAGCTTCGGAGGAGCTGGGGTTCGCCAATTCGGTGACGGAATGGCCACAGGATTGGCAGTCTGGCAGTATTGGCCAGTCATTTTTGCTGGATTGTATAATGCGGAGTAATGCAACATGTCACAAGCTGTATTGGACGCAGCAGACGCAGATGCTGCACGGTGAGGATCGATCGGACTTGACAACGCGGGGAAAACAGGGTATTCAAGCACAGTGCGTCTTAAACGGTCACTTTGGTGCAACTCCATCAAGCCCTTACAGTGCGCAGTATCCCCTCACACTCAACGCCGAGCGACTCCGCCCCATTTTGGCGTGCGACAACGCTTCCCGTCTCGGGGTTCGGCGTTTCAGTCATCCACATCGCGCTGCAACGGCCAGCATCACAGCTCGCGATCTCGGAGTTGCGACCTACCACACCATCAAGCATCTGAACAACACTGCTCCCCGCTTAACCCTCTCACACGCCGAAGGAGGCAGCGTCAGATGCATAATGGCAGAGCCGCGCGAGGATGAGAGCGCCTCGGTCAATGACCTGTCGCCAGAGGAAGTGAGCCGTATTATCCATTCGCATCGGAAAGTTCGCTACGGTAAGGCCGCGACTTTTTTCTTTTTTTTTTGTTCCTCCCCCGCATCAAATCACGGGGAAACGCTACTTTTGCTTATGTGGACATGAGTGTGTTATACGTTCGCGTGCTGACGAGGTATTTAATAGGGACGGCATGCTGGCCGTGTCGTCAGCGCAAGGTCAAGTGTGATAATAAACAGCCGTGTGAGAACTGCGTCAAGCGTGAACATCCGCAGCTGTGCTCTTATAAACCCAATCGCTCGTCGGCGAATCGCAATTCTACTGCTTCTGCGTCTGCGGTGCCACCGGCGTCGAGCGTAGGTGCGGCGGCTCGCAAGAGAGCGCGTTCACCGGCGGACGATGCGGATGACAGCCGCAAGTCGTCAGAGAGGGGTGATAGTTGGCCTCGAACCATCGGTATGTGTAACGCGATATGAGTGGCCTATAAGAGCGGTTAATGCTAACGGCGTGGCGATGTGTAGGTGCACTGGATGAGTCGGAGTCTGTTGGGGATAGATATGTCGGGCAGAATAGCATCCCTGCTTTGCTACGTGAACAGTCTGGCACAAACGACAAGAATGACAGTGTGAATATTCGCAGAGATATGAGATCTATACTTGGACTGGATAATTCGGCGCCATTTCCGCTCATGTCGTCGCATCACTTGCATCGGTTGGCGCAGGACATCTCGACTGAACTACCATCTGACCGCGAGGTTATGAAGTACGTATTCATGACGATATTGGGGTGAAATAAGCTAATTTTGGCAGGCTCTTCCGTACATACAAGGAGATACCGCAGCCCTTCTGGGGCTTTGTTGTCGACATTGACGACTTTGAGGCAAAGCTCATGGTATACCTAGAAGAACGGTCCAAAAATGCTGCCTCACTTGGTAAACCGTCTCGGCCAGTGTCGGCTTCGTGGCTGGGCATCTTGTTTGCTGTCTTGGCTGTTGGATCACAGTACCATGAGTCTCCCTATCACATCCGTACCCGTGATTCGCAAAAGTATATTCAAATATCATTTCATTTCTTACGACTGGGCAACTTTCTTCTGAGGTATGCTTTCTGCCTTTAATAATTAGTTTGGATACTAACATGACTAGGCCGTCTTTCGACTCCATTCAAGCCTTGCTGCTGCTGAGCTTTGTCTTGCTGAATGATATGAAAGCAGAAGCTTCATGGGCCCTCACTGGTCTGACATGCCGGCTTGGACAGTCCCTCGGCCTGCACCGCCCGTCGCCTAATGATGGCAGTGAAACTGGTTCGGCGGAAGTCAGCCCCAAGGAGCTATTTCGCCGCACCCTCTGGTGGAAGTGCGTCTGGCATGATACACTGACATCACTCTCCTTTGACAGGTAAGATCACATTTTGTGCCGGCGTGTCCTTCATACTAAAAATTGTTTCAGATCTCCAATGACAAACTTTGTTTGCTGTCCAATTCCACTTAGCCCGCAGTCATACACTGGAGAGTACACATACCTCGAAATGATGTACCACCTTATTGAAATTATTTCACGCCGCCTCAACCCAGATACAGTGGCTACCGCAACATACGAACAGATTGTCGATAACTGCGACGCTGTGGAGCAGCTGCGGACCCGAGCCTGTGCCCACATGAAGGACAAGGACAAGTGTAAGACTGCCCTCGACCGGCTGCAGTACTTTGCCATTCGACTGCATACATCATTTGTCATATCTGTGGCCTGTCGCCCTGCTCTCCGCAGAGACTGCGAGTTGGACCCAGAGCAGAAAAAGACTCTCGCGGCGCGATGCGTCGTCAACTTGACCGAAACCGTCAAGATGTTCTTGTCTATGCACCAGCTGTCTGTCATTCCGACGCGCAGCTGGGCTTTTACATACCATGGTCTGTCCTCGGCCCTGCTCCTCGGCATCCTGTGTGACACAAGAACAGACCCTGAAGTCCGTCACCTCCAAGGCGACCTCATTGCTGCCCTGTCTGCAACTGCCGCCAAAGACGTCAGCTCTCCAGAACCACATGTCGTCCGCACTGACAAGGACATCGAACTATCTGGTCCGTTGTGGCGCGCTCTCGCTGCTTTAAAGAACATTTATGATCATGGTTCTATTGTTGGCTCAGGCTTAAAGATTGAAGTCGACTCAGCACCGGGCAGTGGAAGCCGCACACCTCTACTCTCCGTTCCTCCTGGTTCGCAAGGATACAGCCAGCCCGGCACTCAATACCGCTCAATAAATACTCCAGGCGCGACAGATCCACACCAAGACGCAGCGCTAGCCATGGCTGAGATGCAAAATGGCGCCTCATTGCAGGATTTTCCCAAGTACGTTCCGCGTGGTAACGTAACAGATTCATTTGCTACTACAAAATACTAATTGTCGTTGCAGTCTATCAGCCTCACAGATTCCGCCAGGTGTACCATACGACGGCCTCAATGTCGACCAGACGCAGTACATGGCTCCCATGGACCTCTATCAATCCATTTGGGATGGTAAGACGTTCTAATTGATTAACGAATTTAAATCAGGCGGCTAACAGGCACAGAATTTCCCGATCCATTCAACGCAGGTGTCGAGCCAATGGCGTTTGACTTTCTCGCGCAGCCACCACCAGGCCAGCCGCATCAGCAGTACTACTCCTAGGCGATTTTATATTGTATTGTACATGATTAACGAAGACTGTGGATTTGTTTGTGAGCGATTAAATTTGCAACTTTTTCTCGGAGGTTGAATTTGTTTTGGGGTCAAGTATAATGGTTTCAATATTATTGCTTTGGATAATTCTTGTATAATGATGCATGGTCAATCTTGGGTTGGGGTGTACGTGGCGTATAGTGTTTGAGCGCAAAAAGTAATGTATTGGGTTACTTCAGATGCTGATATTAGAGAGTAATTACAGTTCCATTGTGCTCAACTTGGCCAATGGCACCTACTACAGCGGCGTTTACTAGTGTTGTGCCTTCAGCAGCTTTTGTAGTGGAAACTAAATGCCTACACCGTTGCCAAACAAACAAAGACGCCATCTTTACTGCGGCGAATAACCCTTTGTCTCCCGTCATAATCCCATCATATGCTTTCTGAAACGAATCAAACTCAACGTGTTCAACACCTCTTCCAATATGGATGTGCCCAAACACAACTAACCTAGGACGTTCCCGCGACAACTCCCTAAGCAGCTGCGGACATCCCTTTCCTCCATTATCCAGGTGGCCTTTCGGCGGCCCGTGGGTAAGCAGGATATCCGTTTCCGAGGGTATTGAATCCGGCCATACGGATCGTATATCTGGGTATTGAAAAGCCCAATTGCCAAACATCGGTGTCCACGGCGATCCATAAACAGTAAGAGTCCGTCCATTCGGAAACGTAAGCTGCGTAGATGTATTATTCAAATACACAATTCCGCCCCAGTCCAGATCAGCGCGTGATGTACCGCTGCCTTCATAGATACGATCCGGTGAGCGGGCTACAAAATCCGCATCAAGTAGGAGATCATGGTTACCCGCGATAACAACCTTGTGGAGATGAGGCAGCGAGTTGAGCCAGTCTAGCTGTGCTTGGATTTCTTCAAATGAGCCGCGCGTACTTAGATCGCCGGCATGGAGAAGGAGATCGGCGTCTGGTACATCTGGTGTGGAATTGTGTGTCTGATATGCAGACTACCGATATGCTGTTTTCAGGGGGTGTTGGCAATGTTGGGAGACGGCACGTTCGCTTGGGATACAGCCATTGCGCTATGAAGAGGGGTGGATTTTGGCGGAAGCGCTGCCATGCTGTCGGCCGAGGAGGTTTCCACTGAGGCAATGGCTGTGATATTTGGACCATGGTAACAACATTTGGAGGAAGCGGGTGCTTTCATCACATGTTGGCGTTGATATGAATTGATAGTCCGCAGCGGACGAGTAAGACATGGCTGATGGCTGATGGACGTGTGCGACAGGAAGCCAACTGATCACGTGGTCACTTTTAGCAAAGCGGTATTTTATATACAGTTTGAGCAAAAGGGAAAAGAAGAGAAAACAGTCGTTTTTTAATCTTGCAAATGATACGCTTTCAAATCTCTATGGATATGTGCTGATGGGTGGGTGGCGGCGGTGTATATCCGCTCTTGGCCATTGAGACAGCCAGTGAGGCAGAAGTCGTGCGGTAAGTATCGTCAGTGCTCTCTTTGATCATCCAATCCAAGACAAGTACATGCCATGATATTCAGATCGCTTGGATGGAAGAAGCAACAAGACACGGCGGTTACAACATGCAGTCTAAACCATCCGCGCCTTGAAACTGTATCGACCATGTAGCGACGATCAATGCTCATCATCCGATATGCTGCCAACCAAAACTTCAAAGCCCTTCACTGTCTCTATCTCAATTCATTTCACAGGCGATAAAATCAGAGTGTTTTTTTTAGTTTCTTGATAGCTGGAAGAACCAGACCGAAAACGCCGGTATGTGCCGTTGTCTATTTTTGGAAACCCTTCCCATGCTCCTATTCTATGCAATAATCTTGTCCGGGTCATGTACTTTGGTTTTTTTTTTTTTTTTTTGGGTCT
>NIWZ02000094.1:0-84390 GCA_002242745.2 Lecanicillium sp. LEC01
TATGTAAAAGTGGCCGAAAGGGGGGGGTGGTCGAAAGGGGGGTGCTTCGACTTACTATATTTAGTGTTTTCATCCTCGCTTAGTTTCCCCCCTTGGAGACTAATACACAGTATCAGGACCAAGTGGACACCAAAAGTCCATACGACGTAACTGCCACCACCTAAAAACAAGCATTTTGCGATTCGGTGCCGATGTTGCACTCTGTGGTCGTACCAGAATGGCACCTTCCGCTCCCTTACTAGCCTTGCCACGTAAATACGCCGCAGGGCTATGAATTACTTATTTCTATTGCTTGAGAATAATTCCCCTCAACAACGTCCCAGTTCGAGACTAATTTCAGCGCAACTCTGTAGTTTGCGGTTTGGTTAGCCAGTCGACGACACCGAGGGATCCGCGGTTGTAACGCGGCTTGCCTTTTACGATGACAATACAACATCACATAACCTACGAATAAGTAAATCCAATAAACCGAGATGCTTCGCAATGGTATGCAGTCGTGAATATCGCCACTAAATAGCAAACGTCATTCATTCAACGCTCGCGATCGCCCGTTCGTGCCACTAGTAGAGCCCATTACATCATGACGCCGGGAGCAGACACTACCGAGCACGTATTCTCCGCGGCCGTGGCGTTAGCTAAAATTATCCCTTTATGTATCAAGGAGAGGACAAAAATAAAACATATGACAGTATGTCTGAAAATGTTGTACTGGTCCGGATATATGAGCGGACATTTTGCAACGGCAGCGTGAGTACCCAGTTCCACGGCTAGCCACGCCATCATGCATGCAGCGCATGATTTCTTTCCCATTGCCTGGTCTGTATTTTGTAATATGATTACGTAGTATAACAGAAGTACCTGCCAAGTCGGGCCCAATAGCCGTGATGATGTGACCTTCCTCGTGTCGAGAGACAAAAGGGAACTTAGCCGTGATAGGCAAGTTGTCCAGGATACTTTCAGTTTGGCCGACAAGCCGAGCTGCATAGGAACAATACCTAAGGTATACAGCAAGCTTGGCTAGGTAGGTAGTACCTAGTAGTGGTACTTTGCCCATCGGCGATTTATGTTGGCGATCGAGTCACTTGGCATGCCTTGGGCAGATTTGACGATCTTGGCACACCGACGCAAACATTCAACAATCTAACTTTTACAGATACGTCTTGAACTTACTTACACCCAATAATGCTTAGAATGTTTTTTTCCCTTGTCTCTTCTGGCGTTTTAATTATTGCTACGTTAATTCAAAGTAGCAAAGTGCCTTCCAAAGTCGGCCAAGATGGAGGCAAACTAGGACCTGGATGGTATTTCATACAGTTTAACCGTATTACTATTGCCAAAGTAGATTCAATTATTAAACTTTATCCTTAAAAGAAGAAGAAGGATAAAATAAAATGAAATAAAATAAAATAGAAATAGGAATCACCTATTTTTGTTCGGGGAGAAGAGAGCTGATAGAGTTACCGGCTAATCACATGTACGATACTTGCAACAGAACAGAATCATCATTATATAAGTATACAGAATGATTGACTCTGTGAGCACTCCTATTTTTTTTTCTCATTTTAGAAATAGTTTTAGGCTACATTCGAAACAACCCAATTTCTTTGTGAATGACTTTGGCACGATAAAACGTACCTAGAGTTCAATGTACCTCGACACCACTGCAGTTAAGCTTAGTGGACAGGCCCCGCACCGCCTCTGCTCCACGGCAAGGCACCAGCTTCCACCCCGCCATCAGTACCTTAACTTCCTACATGCTCCCGCTATCGATGTGGATTCCATTGCGTTTAGCCATTCCATCGCTTCACCCGATAGATAAAGGCGATAGGCTACTAAACAATCGTTTTCATGGCTTCAAATAACGATGTCATGGGCTTTTTTGCCCAGGCAAACGCAAATAACGATGTCATAGTCCAAGGTGAGCTCGCAAACGGCACCTCATCACCATGCAAAAAGCTGGCTTCATGCTGACGTTTTCTGACCTGCAGATCTCCCCAAGCTCGACCTCGACCTCTACATACAAAATTATACTGGTACGCATCTTACAAGTTCTCTATGAGGAAACTGGATGCAGAAGCTGACAAGTCTCAACGAACCAGGCCGCACTCGGTACGACCGACTCTTGCTCGTCGGCAAAACTTGTGTTCCACTTTGCGTCGACGCGTTGAAAGCTGCAGTACAAGAGGCCAAAAAGGGGTCAGATGTCACAAGATATAAGGATGCATGGGACTGCATACGATTTGCCGCCCCAAACGACCCTGAAGCGCAGCGAGACGAAGCGTGGATCGAAGCAATAGAAAAGGCAAACAAGGCCGAAACGTCCAGGCTGGAATCTGAACTCAAGGGTTATAAGAATAATCTTATCAAGGAGAGCATACGGGTAAGTTTTTGCCGCTCGACAAGCCGGCCTACGGAAGCTAACATTAGGCAGATGGGACATGAGGACTTAGGGCGACATTTCGAAAGCATTGGCAAACTCAACGAAGCTGCTGATGCGTATAGCCGTATGCGTCAGGACGTAAGCACAACAAAGCATATAATTGACTGCGGTATGCACCTCGTCAGTGTTTCGCTCCAGCGTCGCGATTGGGCCATGGCCCTCAGCAACATCGGCAAGATCACCGGCGTGCAAAACGGCGAAGACGACAAGACTCTACAAACATATTTCAAAGTGGTTTCTGGACTTTCATATCTCGGGCAAGGGAACTTTTTGGAGGCCGCACAGCATTTTTTGCTGGCGGATTTTGACGTCCCTCCATCCGAGTATAGTGACCTGGCCAGCCCCAACGACATTGCTGTTTACGGTGGCCTTCTTGCTCTCGCAACCATGGATAGAGGTGAGCTGCAACGTCGCGTACTGGAAAACCAGTCGTTCCGCACGTTTCTGGAAAACGAGCCGCATATCCGCAAAGCGGTGAGCTTTTTCGTCAATGGCCGATACTCCAACTGTCTGTCCATTCTGGAATCATCACGTTCAGACTTCAAATTGGACATTTACTTGCAAAAGCATATTGCCGACATATATTCTCGAATTCGCAGCAAGTGCATTGAACAATACTTTATACCATTTTCCTGCGTGACTCTAGACAGTCTCGATGCCGCGTTTGCACGGCCAGGGGAGTCCGTTGAGGATGAACTTGTCACTATGATTCGCAGTGAATCACTCAAGGCAAAGATTGATGCGAAAAATAGAGTAGGTATTATATGTCACAAAAAAACTTCACCATGCTAATATACGAAACAGTTGCTAGTGGCAGTACAGCCTGATGCCCGTGCCGAAATGCAGAAGAACGCTCTCAAGGTTGCGCTCAAGTATGAAAAAGAAGCCACAGAACGCTTGCGTCGCATGAGTATCGTTGCTGCTGGCCTGGAAGTTACCTCTTCAAAGAAAGATCTCGCCCTCGCTCCTAGTGACGAATCGTGGTACGACGAGAACAGAGCCATGGGCTCGCAGGAAGGGATGGAGACTATCGGCTGAGGCTAGATTCTAGATCTCTACGAATATACCAAGAACTAAGAGATCAGAGGAATGCTGCAAAGCATCTGTACAGGTCACACAAAACTGACAGCTGCGAGTATTTTAGAAATGTGAATGACTTGGCCAAACTAGGGGGCCCACAGCAGTGTTAAGTTTAGCAAATGTATACAAAAAACAACGCCATTAAATCTATATTGAACCCTTGATAATTGCTGTCTATCTTCTCAACCATGGTATCATAAATTCATTCCACTCCTCATAGTTCTGAAATCATCCCATAAGCTGTCGCAAATCCGTGGGCGGCCATCTCACCTGCGCAAACGTGAGACATCGCTTAATGCTCTGCAGAAACTTGCGCGTCACCTCGTCTCCCATGACATGCCCCTTTTCGCCATCATGCAGCTTCTCTCTCGCACTTCTTTCGTGAATACCAACCATGGTCACACCAATGGGCCAGGCGGCCTTGCCAATACTCAGGCGAAGGTATCCGTTGTTTGCATCAACATAGCGACGTTCCTGGAGAGCTTTGACTATTTCCACAACAGGGGCTAATACATCGTCCTCTATATCCCCTGATTCAAACTTGCGGAAAAGCTGACATGGTGTGTTAGCTAAATACTGCCTGGGAAGAAATGCATAGATCAGAGAAACTTACTGGCTTCATGTTTTCTCTTGCCTGCACCATAGAGTTGTATGCCATCTTACTCGCACTCGTGTCGCGCTTTTCTTCATTCATTGCGCGCTCATAAGCTGACAGTACCATGGTAAAGTAGCTTGCAAGCTGTCTAAACAGCCACTCCTTGCCTTCCTTGTCACTCGGTATCTTATCCGGTACCTTCATATCCTTCTCCTCCACCAGTTTCAGAGTAGTCGGAATCGGCCCATCCGTCAACACCGTCGTAACCTTTTTGTACCGCCGCAAGCGCGCAGCATGGCTTTCAGCAAATAGCGTCACCGGATGGCCCAGCTCGCGCAGCTTATCCCGCAACTCTGCATCGGGAATATCGCCTGCAGCAGCCGCTGCAGCTTCCTCTTCCTGCTCTTCCTTGCTCTTTGGCTTCTCGCGCTCGGGCAAACCGAGACGCCTGCGCCGCGCCTTCTCTTGCTCCCACTCTTCTTCTTCGCGTCGTCGTCTTGACTCTTCGGCTAGGCGCCGCCGCTTCTCTTCTCGCGCGGCGGCTTCGGCGGCTGTGTCTTCTTCGAGCTTGCGCTTCGCTGTGGCTTTGGCTTCGCGCTCTTCCTCGAGGGCTTTTTGTTCTGCTAGGTAGGCGGCTTTGCGCTCTGCTTCGACTTCTGATCGCTTTTGGAACTTTTTGTCTTCCGAGCTTGGCTTTTTGGACTTGGACAGCTCCTTGCCCATCAAGGCGGCAAAGTCCATGGTCGGACGTGGGTCGTTGACCGTGCAGTACTGTAGTGACGCGTCCAAATTATCTTGGAAAATTTGTGCAGCACCGTAGAAGCAAATATTTTCGTCAAACTTGGATGTAAGGCGAGGTCGAAAAGATTTGAGTCGTTGCGAACCGATGTTGGTTGAAAGGCTATCGATTGGCGGGTATTTGCCGGATAATTCTGGGGCGTAAAGCGAGGTTGTCACCAATGTTTGGAATCTTCCATTGGCACACCATTTGCCTGGCCGACTCGAGAACATAATAAATTTTAAATTGTCGCTCATTTGACGAGAGATTGTATACATAATGTCAGATAGGAGCGAGTCGGACCCGGAGGCTCCCTTTATGGTACGACTATTTTATCGCACTGGCTCACTTTACCGGTATGTTGGTCCCCATTTCCCCACGAGACGATGATGTAGTCAATAGTTTGCTAATCACCGGTGCCGAAAAGGTCGGATGATTTTGTGTCACACACGTTACCACCCTTTGTTTCTATATATACGTGGCCAACCTGTACACTTCATGATCTAGCCTTGGAGCTGGCCGATGCCAAACCATCTGCTCTGCCTACACCATCTGTCGGCACGAGACTGGTGTTTCAATTAGTATGTCCAGATCTACGTGAAACTAGCTCGTCTGCCAATTCAGGGCCCCGGTTTATGGTCAAAGACCTCGGCAGCATGGTTATAGGAGAAGGTGGTCCAGGCATAGATAGCGACGATGACACTGGTACATCCAAACTGGATATTGCCAACGGTAGCAGGACATTGCTCGACGCACATTTTGTCGTCGGAGACTTCATTAATTGCGCAATCCTACCGCCTTTATCAGATGGCTCTGTGGCTCCGGTATCCAATGCAAAAGCTCCACCATCAACAAGGCCAATACCGGACAGTCATGAGAATACTTACAATCGCCGTGCCCGCGGAGGTAGGAGAGAATTCTGGCAGGGCCCTGACCTCCGGTTGCCGCGGGGAGACTGGATGAGGGGTCAAGGGACTATCGAGCGAAATGGCGGCTTCACGAATAAGCGACGGCATGACCGTTGGTGACCTGCAGCAAGAGAGGAGTTTGGCGTCATCCGCCTCCGAGAGACGTAAAATTGGTTCCAAATAATTATACCCCATGCAATTTATCAATTAAACCACAGGCTCAGTAAACATCTCAGCTTGTGTCTGTAATATGGTTTTTATTCCGCTTTAACTCCCAAATTATATGTACACGGCCCCTTCCTCCAAACATCACGACAAACTCTTTATTTCTCGTAAATGCTATCGCCCTTTCGCTTCGCTCGCAAGTCGTACAGGCCCTGTGAATTCGAACGTTAGCCCTGCGTCTCTTTCTCCTGCTTGATCGATCTCGCCTCGGAAATGTGATGTGATCCTTACGTCTGTCTTGTAGGCAATGTAGCCCATTATGGCCGGAATGACGGCCACATACATAAATGTGATTCTAGCATTGCGTGGCGTCCATCGGAAAAACTGGTGGCGGTTCTTCTGCATCGCTGTTTTTTCCCTTGGATGTTAGCAATTCGCGAGTCGGAGTCGAGGGTCGGAAGTCACGCACCCTGCAGCTTGAGGTATCCCGGGTCCGGCTTGACGTCTGTGAGATGTTAGCCAATTGGCCCTGAATCAATTGATTTCGGCTGCACGTACTGAGTTGCGCCATCTTGTCTAGTTGCGCGCTGGCGATGGTCCTTGTAGATGGTGAGGAAGCCCGATCGATGGTCGCGATGAAGCTTGCCTGCTCGGTTTGCGAGTGGCAGTGATTATCTAATGCAATTTCTTGCGCTGTGATTGGCTCCACGTCTTCTGATGGGTTACTACCCTGTACAGACTGGGCTTGAATTACCTACACGAATTCCTGTCATATCATGTATTTTTATAATGATAGACTCCAAACTTTCAAATGTTCCGCTTCTCATATTTTGGCACAAGTTTTAGTACTGGTGGTATCATATGAAGTGAGGTCGTTTGCTCACAAACTCCGTCTGCATTCTGGTCACTCCGCGTATAATTTCTTCTCAGAACGCCAGCGGGAATATTTGCACTGTACCATATTAGCCTGAATTTAAACACTTATAAAAGCTCATATAACACAATCTATAAGAATGTTTATGTATATATTTTTATATATATTTCTGCATAAATAAGCTCTCGTTTCGCGCGGTGTCGGTTCATACATGCCGGTGGCAACACTTGGGTCACGTGATGCTACTTTCTTCTGTGAAGAGCTAGCGCGCCGGCCAATCTCGATAGAAAATTGTCAAACTAAGAGGGCGACTCAACGGCCACATCCATTCATCAGCGCCACCACTGGTCATTGTCGTGCGCTGTTGTGAAAGCGGCACTTCCTTCACGGAAGCAAACCGAAGATCAAGAAATATTTGTGCACTTGATTCTTGCGGCAAGAGACAAGAGCATTTCGCGTGTTCTGACACTCGCTCCGGCGTGAAAGCTACCGACTAGGCAAACACCATCGTCGACGCTGTCGCATCGTGAAGCCAACATGTCTGGAATCCCACCACCACCACCTGGCTGGGGCGCTCCTCCTCCTCCCCCATCATCATCAATGCCGCCGCCTCCATCCGGACCTGCGCCGGCAGCGCCTCCCCCTCCTGGATACCGACCCCCCAGCGATCCTCACATTGCAAAGTTCGCACAGAAGAAGCAAGAATGGCTGCGCCACCAGCGCAACCGTTTTGGCGAGAAGCGTAAGGGAGGTTTTGTTGAAACACAAAAAGCTGACATGCCTCCTGAGCATTTGCGCAAGATTGTACGAGACATTGGCGATGTATCGCAGAAGAGATATACGAACGATAAGCGAAGCTATCTCGGTGCGCTAAAGTTCATGCCACATGCTGTGCTGAAGCTGCTCGAGAACATGCCCATGCCGTGGGAATCTGCGAGAGAAGTCAAGGTCTTGTATCACGTTAACGGCTGTCTCACGTTGGTCAACGAGATTCCTCGCGTCATTGAACCTGTCTTTTTCGCCCAATGGGCAATGATGTGGACGTTTATGCGTAAAGAAAAGGCCGACCGCAGACTATTCAAGCGAATGCGATTCCCTCCATTTGACGACGAAGAACCGCCGCTGTCGTGGTCAGAAAACATCGAAGACGTTGAACCTCTCGAGCCCATCCAGATGGAACTCAACGAAGACGAAGACGAAGCTATTTACGAATGGTTTTATGACCACAGGCCATTACTTGACACGTCGCATGTCAACGGTCCTAGCTACAAGTCGTGGAACCTTACACTACCACAAATGGCCGCCTTGTTCCGTCTGAGCAGACCTCTCATCTCTGAAGTAGTGGACAAGAACTACTTCTATCTGTTCGACCTGAAGAGTCTTCTGTCAGCAAAGGCCCTGAACGTGGCACTCCCGGGTGGTCCACGATTCGAGCCTCTGTACAAAGATATTAACCCGAATGAAGAAGACTTTGGCGAGTTCAACGCCATCGACAGAATTATTTTCCGCAACCCTATCCGGACTGAGTTCCGCGTCGCTTATCCATATCTTTATAATTCTCTGCCAAGAAGTGTTCACCTTACTTGGCATTCTCATCCTCAAGTAGTCTTTAATCGAGCCGACGACCCAGATCTGCCGACCTTCCACTTCGACCGACGTATCAACCCAATCTCGTCCCGAACCGTTGCGCCAAAGAACGTCGAAGTGACATTGGAAGACGAGCTGTTTGGACCCGGAAACAATGAAGAGGATGAAGAAGATGGTTTCACTCTTCCCGGAGGTGTTGAACCGTTCCTTGCGGACGAAGACTTGGACAATGAGCACACCTCATCTGCCATCGAGCTCTGGTGGGCGCCGTTCCCCTTCGATCGACGATCTGGCCGTATGGTTCGCGCGCAAGATGTTCCTCTCATCAAGCAGTGGTATCTGGAGCACCCTCCTTCGGATCGACCACCAGTGAAGGTGCGCGTATCGTACCAGAAACTGCTCAAGAACTATGTTCTTAATGAGCTTCACAAGAAGAAGCCGAAGGCTCAGAACAACCAAAATCTTATGCGATCGCTGAAACAGACCAAGTTCTTCCAGCAGACCACCATTGACTGGGTTGAGGCTGGCCTGCAAGTTTGCCGTCAAGGGTTCAATATGCTCAACCTTCTCATCCACCGCAAAAACCTTACCTACTTGCACCTTGACTATAATTTCAATCTGAAGCCAGTCAAGACCTTAACGACAAAGGAGAGAAAGAAATCGAGATTCGGAAATGCGTTCCACTTGATGAGAGAAATTTTGCGTCTGACCAAGCTGATTGTCGATGCTCAAGTCCAATATCGTCTCGGAAATATTGACGCCTTCCAGCTTGCCGATGGTATCCACTACGCTTTTAACCATGTCGGTCAGCTTACTGGCATGTACCGTTATAAGTACAAGCTGATGCACCAGATCCGTACGTGCAAGGATTTGAAGCATCTGATCTACTACCGCTTCAACTCTGGACCTGTCGGTAAAGGTCCTGGTTGCGGTTTCTGGGCCCCTTCATGGCGTGTTTGGCTCTTCTTCATGCGAGGGATCATTCCGCTTTTGGAACGATGGCTTGGTAATCTGCTCTCCCGTCAGTTTGAAGGTCGACACAGCAAGGGTGTTGCAAAGACTGTAACTAAGCAGCGTGTTGAATCGCACTTTGATTTGGAACTGCGTGCCTCCGTAATGGCCGATTTGATGGATATGATGCCTGAGGGTATCAAACAGAGCAAAGTAAACACAGTTCTGCAACATCTTTCGGAGGCTTGGCGATGCTGGAAGAGTAACATTCCATGGAAGGTCCCTGGTCTGCCGGCCCCCATCGAAAATATCATCCTACGTTACGTCAAGTCAAAGGCCGACTGGTGGATCTCGGTTGCGCATTATAACCGTGAACGCATTCGACGTGGTGCTACTGTGGACAAGACTGTAGCCAAGAAGAATGTTGGACGCTTGACACGGTTGTGGCTCAAGGCTGAGCAGGAGCGACAGCATAATCACATGAAGGATGGTCCGTACGTGTCTTCTGAGGAAGCTGTTGCTATCTACACTACAACTGTCCACTGGCTCGAGTCTCGCAAGTTCTCGCCGATTCCTTTCCCCAGTGTGTCCTACAAGCACGACACCAAGATCCTCATTCTTGCTCTTGAGCGGCTGAGGGAAGCGTACTCGGTTAAAGGACGCTTAAACCAGAGTCAGCGTGAAGAGCTGGCACTCATTGAGCAAGCATACGACAGTCCCGGAACCACATTGGAAAGAATCAAGCGTTTCTTGCTGACACAGCGTGCCTTCAAGGAAGTCAATATCGACATGAATGACAACTATAACACTATCAACCCTGTTTACGACATAGAGCCTATCGAGAAGATTAGCGATGCTTACCTCGATCAGTACCTATGGTATCAGGCCGATCAAAGGCATCTTTTCCCAGCCTGGATCAAACCATCTGATTCTGAAGTGCCTCCTCTACTAGTTTACAAGTGGGCTCAGGGAATTAACAACCTCAATACAGTCTGGGAGACAGAGAATGGAGAGTGCAATGTCATGGTCGAGACTGAGCTTTCCAAGGTATATGAAAAGATGGAACTTACACTCCTCAACTCCTTGCTACGCCTCATTATGGACCACAACCTGGCAGATTATATCACAGCAAAGAACAATGTACAGCTTACCTACAAGGACATGAATCACGTCAACAGTTACGGCATGATTCGTGGGTTGCAGTTCTCCGCATTCGTCTTCCAGTACTATGGTCTTGTGCTGGATCTACTTCTGCTTGGCCCTCAGCGCGCGAGCGAGATTGCTGGACCTCCTCAAAGCCCCAACGACTTCCTTCAGTTCCGGGACCGTGAGACCGAGACAAGACACCCTATCCGACTCTACAGCCGGTACATCGACAAGATTTGGATCTTCCTGAGATTCAGTGCAGATGAGTCGCGAGATCTCATTCAGCGCTTCCTGACTGAACAGCCGGATCCTAACTTCGAGAACGTTATTGGCTATAAGAGCAAGAAGTGCTGGCCGAGAGATTCTCGCATGCGTCTCATGCGCCATGATGTGAACCTGGGCCGTGCTGTATTCTGGGATTTGAAGAACCGTCTGCCACGTTCAGTGACTACGATCGAATGGGATGAAAGCTTTGTCAGTGTTTACAGTCGTGACAACCCGAACCTGCTGTTCTCGATGTGCGGGTTCGAGGTTCGTATCCTTCCCAAGATCAGAAACCAAAATGACGAGTTCCCCGTCAAGGACAGCGTCTGGTCTCTTGTCGACAACACAACGAAGGAGAGAACAGCACATGCCTTCCTGCAAGTCACCGAAGAAGACATCCAGAAGTTTAACAACAGAATTCGCCAGATTCTCATGTCTTCCGGCTCTACTACCTTCACCAAGATTGCCAACAAGTGGAATACGGCTTTGATTGCGCTCTTTACATACTACCGCGAGGCCGCTGTCTCTACTGTTGATCTGCTTGATACAATTGTCAAGTGTGAGACTAAGATACAGACTCGTGTTAAGATTGGCTTGAATTCCAAGATGCCTTCTCGATTCCCTCCAGCAGTGTTCTACACTCCCAAGGAACTGGGAGGTTTGGGAATGATTTCTGGCTCTCATATCCTCATTCCTGCCAGTGACAAGCGCTGGTACAAGCAGACGGACACTGGCACAACGCATTTCAGAGCTGGTATGACGCATGACGAGGAGACGTTAATCCCCAACATCTTCCGTTACATTATCCCCTGGGAGGCTGAATTCATTGATTCACAGCGAGTCTGGACGGAGTACTCTCAGAAGCGTCTTGAAGCAAATCAACAGAATCGTCGTCTTACTCTGGAAGACCTTGAGGACAGCTGGGACCGTGGTCTGCCCCGTATCAACACTCTCTTCCAGAAGGACCGCAGCACCCTGAGCTTTGACAAGGGTTTCCGCGCTCGATCTGAATTTAAGATTTATCAGCTAATGAAGAGCAATCCATTCTGGTGGACAAGTCAGCGCCATGACGGAAAACTGTGGAACCTCAATGCTTACCGTACTGACGTTATCCAAGCCCTCGGTGGTGTTGAAACTATTTTGGAGCATACTCTGTTCAAAGCGACTGGATTCCCATCGTGGGAAGGCCTTTTCTGGGAAAAGGCTTGTCTTGCCAACGGCACAATGCTTCTGCGATATGACCATACTGAAGTTGCCGTTGAAGATGTCAAGGACGGTGATCTCCTTCTTGGCCCCGATGGCGAAGCCAGACGTGCGTTCAACATTGTCAATGGAAAAGACCGTCTGTATCGCATCGAAATGGAGAGTAATGCGGAAGACCTCGTGGTTACGTCAAACCATATCCTCGTCTTCCATGTAGCAAAGGTTAGCGAAAGTAGCTCCAGTGGCACAGTTGCGAGCGGCCGCAATACCCCTGCAACGAAGTTTGATACAGTAGAAATGACGGCAGCTCAGTTCGCAGCACTCGAACGCTGCGAGCGCGACAAGCACTACCTGTTCGTGGCGTCCGAGAAGTTTATTCCGGAAGCTCACAACTTTGCCGTCAAGGATATTGTGCTGGAAGCCAACCCCACCGAATGGTCCGGCTTCCGTGTCGATAAAGACCAGCTGTACTTGCGACACGATTATCTTGTTCTGCACAACAGTGGTTTCGAAGAGTCCATGAAGTTCAAGAAGCTCACAAACGCCCAGCGATCAGGTTTGAATCAGATCCCCAACCGTCGCTTCACACTCTGGTGGTCACCGACCATTAACCGAGCCAATGTCTACGTTGGTTTCCAGGTTCAATTGGACTTGACTGGTATTTTCTTGCACGGCAAGATTCCCACTCTCAAGATTTCTCTCATTCAGATTTTCCGCGCCCATTTGTGGCAAAAGATCCACGAGTCCGTGGTTATGGATCTGTGCCAGGTCTTTGACCAGGAGCTGGAGGCACTGGGCATTGAGACTGTTCAGAAGGAGACGATCCACCCGCGTAAGTCTTACAAGATGAACAGTTCCTGCGCCGATATTCTCCTGTTCGCTAGCCACAAGTGGAATGTCACTCGTCCTTCACACCTTTACGACACCAAGGATGTTATCGAACCCAACACGACAAACAAGTTCTGGATTGATGTACAGTTGCGATACGGTGATTATGATTCGCACGACATCGACCGTTATACTCGTGCCAAGTACCTCGACTACACTACGGACAGTGCAAGTATCTACCCGTCTGCTACTGGGTTGATGATCGGTATTGATCTTGCATACAACTTGTACTCCGCTTACGGCATGTACTTCCCGGGCTTGAAGGTACTTATCCAGCAGGCCATGGCAAAGGTTATGAAGGCCAACCCTGCGCTTTACGTCTTGCGTGAGCGTATCCGCAAGGGCCTTCAGCTCTATGCCTCGGAGAGCAACCAAGAGTTCTTGAACTCGCAGAACTACTCTGAACTGTTCAGCCAGAAGACTCAGCTCTTTATTGATGACACCAATGTCTACCGTGTCACCATCCACAAGACTTTTGAAGGCAACTTGACGACCAAGCCTATTAATGGTGCCATCTTCATCTTCAACCCGCGCACTGGACAGCTATTCTTGAAGATTATTCACACTAGCGTCTGGGCTGGCCAGAAACGTCTTGGACAGCTCGCGAAGTGGAAAACGGCAGAAGAAGTTGCAGCACTCATTCGTTCATTGCCCGTGGAAGAACAGCCCAAGCAGCTCATTGTTACTCGAAAGGGTCTCTTGGATCCTCTCGAAGTGCAACTGGTCGATTTCCCCAACATTTCTATCCGTGCTTCTGAACTTCAGCTTCCCTTCCAGGCTGCCATGAAGGTTGAAAAGTTGGGTGACATGATCCTGCGGGCTACCGAGCCTCAAATGGTACTGTTCAACCTGTATGATGAGTGGCTGAAGACTGTCTCGTCATTCACCGCATTCTCTCGTCTTATTCTGATCCTGCGTGCCCTTCACGTCAACCCAGATAAGACGAAGCTGATCCTGCGCCCGGACAAGACAGTTATCACCCTGGATCATCACATTTGGCCATCACTGTCGGATGAAGACTGGATCAAGGTAGAAACTCAACTCCGTGACCTTATCCTGAACGACTATGGAAAGAAGAACAATGTCAACGTATCCAGTTTGACAAGCAGCGAAGTCCGTGATATTATTCTTGGTATGGAGATCTCTGCACCTTCTATGCAGAGGCAGCAGGCCGCGGAAATCGAGAAGCAGCAACAAGAGCAGCAGCAACTCACAGCTGTTACCACCAAGACGCAAAACGTACACGGAGAAGACATTATCGTTACGACTACGTCTCAGTTCGAGCAACAGACTTTTGCCTCCAAGACTGAGTGGCGAACGAGGGCCATTGCTACCTCCAACTTGCGCACAAGAGCGAAGAACATCTATGTATCTTCAGTGGATAATGACGTCGACGACGTCACCTATGTCATGCCGAATAACGTTTTGAAGAAGTTCATTACGGTAGCAGATCTGCGCGTGCAAGTTGCCGGTTATCTGTATGGTTCCTCCGCTCCAGACAATGACCAAGTCAAGGAGATTAAGTGCATTGTCATGATGCCACAGGTTGGCGGGTTGCGCAATGTACAACTGCCGCAACAATTGCCGCAAAGCGAGTTCCTGGAAGGCATGGAGGCGCTTGGTGTTATTCACACGGCATCGGGAAGTGAGCTTCCGTACATGTCGGCAGCGGATGTGACGGAACACGCGAAACTGCTTGATGCGCACAGCGAGTGGGACAAGACCAACACTGCTACCGTCTCCGTCGCGTTTACACCTGGCAGTGTGTCTCTGTCGGCATGGGGTCTGACGCCGCAGGGCTACCAGTGGGGAGCGGAAAACAAGGATGTGCAGAGCGACCAACCGCAAGGATTCACGACGACGATGGGCGAGAAGCGCAAGCTACTTTTGAGTCCGAGATTCAGGGGGTTCTTCCTCGTGCCAGACGACGGACGGTGGAACTACAGCTTCATGGGCAGCGCTTTTGCCGGTATGGAGAAGAAGGCCGTGCACGTCAAGCTTGACACACCTCTGCCGTTTTACAGCGATCACCACCGACCTGTCCACTTCCATAGCTTTGCAGAGCTTGAAGATGTTGGTGTGGATCGATCGGATAACTTTGCATAATCCATCGGTTGCATGAACCTATGACAAGACGGGGAGTTGGAAGGGAACGAGAGCGGAGGGTGCTGATGACCTTCCAAAAAAGGAAAATCCGAGTTGAACAGATGTCAAAAAGGGTGATTTGAGACGGAGAAACAAGGAACGGCGTTGAAGAAACATTTACGATGTATTGTTTATTATTAGCATTGATGGTTTACTTTTTTACTGTATTTTTTCTTCTATTTTTGGTTGATCTTGAAGCATATTTACGCAATCGTGGCAGTTTGCTAGTATTGTAGGAATAGTTAATAGAGGACGGAACAAATTTCCTCTTTTGAAAATTAGCTGAGCAGAAAATCGAATGGGACATGTAAATTGAAAAGAGGTACAACTACCGAAGCGCTTTGGATGTGGACAATGGCTGCATTGGTTTACATTGTCTAGCGTAATTGACGTTCCTAACTTGTTCATCCACGCAACACACCTTGGACGGGACGGCGTCGGCCGTTTGGCAGAATGCGGCTTTTTCGTCCGTGCGTTGGTAGTATTTTACACAGGATGATACGATCCTGTGGCAAGGCAAGGGGAGAACCAGGGTGGTGTTAACATGCATGCATGTACGAGAAGCTCTGCCTGCGAGGGCATGCGCTCGGTGAGCGCCGTCGATTCCTTAGACTCTTGTTCTACATAGTGGCGCGTTGGTAACTGGAGCTGATTTTCTTCATGATGCAAGTCACCTTTTCTAGGCGGGTCCTGGCTTTTATGATACAAGGGTATGTGTGGCGCCCTTTTTTCTGGAGGCAGAGAATAATAGTTTAACTGTACGGGTACCCTTGGGACGACAATAACTATCCGGCTTTGTTAGTGAGAGGGAACCTAACAATTGTACCGATATGGCAGATGATAAAGAAAGGAAACAACGAAAGGCAAGGCATGAGATGCGATCTAATTTGACTCAGCATGGCAGCGCTGAGGCAAAGTTTGCGGCACTACGAGAAAGGATAGGGCCCTGTGTGTGTGTGTGTGTGTGTGTCATGACATCTCGGAGATGCAGCCAGGGCAGCAGCGGGCCTAGCAGGGCATGCGCAAGTCGAATTAAGACCTCTTTCATGCATTCATGCAACGCAACATTCCACATGGTGACATGGTGGCTCTGGCGGGCCCTTTCAAAGGTCTCGTTGCTTACAACGGCTTCCTTTAGTTGGTTTCCGGCTGACCCGCTCGTTGGTCCGTTATTAGCCTAAACAGGGTATGGAGCAGGGGCCGAGACGCGTGTGCCGAGGCGATGTGGGCTGTGTGGGCTATGCCGTTGAAAGCTTGTGCGTTGTTACTGTACCTTGCTTGAACTGGATAAAAAAAAAAAAAAAAAAAAAAAAAAAAATTTCCGTGGTGGACAAAGCTTTGTACATGACAGAGTTATGATGCCAAGGGCGGGCTAACGGAGCTTGTCAATTATTAGTGTGCTCATGCTGCGATGGTTGTATAATGTTGGACGGCTGAGTGTTGCGGCGGTTCGTCTTTTGCATAATATTACATGAAAAATGGCATTGCAAGTACGTAACATGAGATGTCTAGGATGAGGGTTGTTCAATATGGGATGACGTCTTGGCTGCGGAGAAGCAAAGACAGCAGAAAAGAGTAGAATTTTTTTTTTAAAAAAGAAAGAAAAAGAAGGGGAGGGACTTTTTTTATACTGTAATAAGCTGAAGAGCCCATGTCGATGCGGTGCCTGATGGATGTAACTGTAGTAATGAAGGATGACAGGGCGCACAGATGGATGCCTGGGCCAAAGGCTATACTTTTGCACCAAAGGAGAAGGTCGGGAGGGCAAGGACGCTGTGGTAGAGACACAAGCCATCCGACGCTATTCCAGTTAGTGTCCATAAGTTAAAGTGTCCTTCTGTTATAATAAAACATTGAACCTTGAAGTCCAAGGCTGTCACTAAGAATAGCGACAGTTCCTGGCAGGGCTGTAGTAGGCGGATTCGGAAGGCAGGAACGGTGGCTCCTGCCTTGCCCGCCTTCTTTTTATGAGAGACATTCGTTCCTTCCTCATAATCAAGAACACGAGACCCAGAAAAGGAAGCAAAGAGACGTTTTAGGGAATGCCAATTTTTTTTAATTTAATGAATTAATAATGGCCTAAATGAAATCAAGATTACACAACCCCCTGAACTCGCCATGCCCTCCATCCTCCTTCATCGTTGCCATCTTTACAAACGGCACCACTCATCGGCTTCCATCAAGTACAACGCGATCCACAGTCCCTTGATGCAAATCAATCTATCAGCATCGTCATCGTCTTCAGAATCATTATAGCACCAGACACTAGCGGCGGTGGCAAAATGCATCCGAACCGAGAAGCGATGCCGAACCTCGCAGCGCATCCTACCCTTCAATCACAAGGCCTCTTTTTGGTGCATTAATTATACGTACGATGCGGCATAAGTGCACCATTGCATGGTAGCATCGCTTCGCACAGCATAGCACAGCACTAACGCAACATGCATTCACCGTAGACGGCCATGCTGGTTCGCGGCGCTGCAACACTGACGCACAAACAAGGGGCGGGCCTGGTGGTCATTGGCGCAGGTCAACAGCAACAGCCTCTGTCGCATGTACTGGCAGGTTTCGCTCGGCATTGTGCAATGAAGCATTCCTTCGTGCACGTCTACGAGGTACGCTCAATTTACACATGCCTGCAGCGATACGATATGCTCCATACACGCCCCATGCTCGCACTTGTGCCACATGGAGACATGCGCCACCAGGGACATCCCTCGAAGTTGACAGCCTGCCATCTTAACCACTTGCTGCACAGGGAACCAAACTTACGCACGTGTTTGTTCAACAGTACTAATGTTATGCACACAAGGTATTTACGTGTATTCCGCAGCGGCACGAGTTCAGCACATGTCCCACATGGAAACCGCCCCGGCTCCCTGGATAACGTAAGGGCCTCTCGACTCTTGCTGCAAAACACCAGGCCACCCCATGCCTCTGGACGGTTTCGATCCCCCACAACGGAGGTCTTTTGTCTGCCCCCAATTGGGTCGCTTGAGCCACCAAGCCACTTGCCGTCACCAGGAGGTCAGAGGTGCATGCAAAGCATCCTGGAGTAGCCCGCAAAAGCTGAACTCTTGAGACGAACCCAAGCGCTCCTGACCGTCATCTTGAGCCCAATGTTGCAAATTGTCTGTCAATTGTACTCCCTACGCCGTCGAGCTTGGCTCATGGCTTTCGGCTCTCGTAACTATGTCTCCTCGGCGAGTACGTGGTGCTATCCGCTGCTTCTACGCTCATTCTGCGGCCTTCCTGCGGCCTAATGCGGCCTTTTCCACCCCTAGCTCTTCGACTGCTTCATATTGGCTAGTCCGATGGACTCGGCGCACTATGCGGCATCTGCAGCTCTAGCGCCATCTCGACACACCTAGCTCGCGACCCGTCGTCCTCTTCAGGAGCTTTTCCGCGCGTGAAAATAGCCCGCGCGACGCCGTCTGGTTCACAGCTACATCCAGTCGGGTCCAACCCCCAGAGCTTGCATCAACTGGCCACTGGTGGCTGGTGGCACTTAAAGAGCGCTTGTGCAGAGGCAGCTACAGCCAGTGTTAATATCATCACTACCAACCCGCTATAATAGATAGGCCTTGACCTTTGGTCTCCACGCCTGCCGAAGCTTGTGACGCTGATGCTTCCGAACACTGACTTCCTTGTCTTCTTCACACGCACCCCCATCGAAAACTGCGACGGCACATTGTCAGATCCCTTTGCCGTAATTGTGCAGGAGGTGAAGGCTCTTCCTCACATTACCCTTTGCCCTGTGCTTTAGGAGACGGCTTTTTCTGGAACAATTGAAATTATTCCTAGTACCACTCTGGCTTCCAACCATGACTCGGGGCAATAATTACCCGTTTTCCTGATAGATGCTTCATCATGGGACGATTCCACTGGGCCTGATCGGCTGGTCAAGGGTTCTTTTGTTTGCCATGCCTTGACAGGATGCTCTGGACCTGGTCCCTACTCGGCTTGCATGCCAAAAGCCCACCTCTCGCACCTCATGTATAACCCACCCGCATGCATTGTAACCACCCCCTTTGACATAATCCTGACCAACCAAAGCCCTGGTTTCTTTTACTTGCCCACAAGCCTGCCATTTGTTCAACAATGAATTGCCTCGAATTTCCTGCTTTTGCCTCGTTTGGCCGTCATGGTGAGGCCTTTCCACACTTTGGCCTCTTGGCCCCTTGGTTCAACGGACAAGGTTCAAGAGCCAAGTCTCAACAGTCGTTCTTCCTCACAAGAAGATGAACGTGCCTGTGAATTGTTCAACATCATACCCCATTACACTGAAAGATGATCAGCTAGTAAAAGATTGTTTACACCGGCATGCCTTGCATCTTGGCAGTACACGCCCCCCTCTAAGTGGCACCCTTACAGGACCTAGAGTCCTTCTAATGCATTCATGTTTGGACCAAAGCCCGGAAATTGTGCCAGACTTTATTTCTGTCGCTTGATCAGTAGATATTCGTTGCATAAACGTCCAAATTACGCCTATTCCCTCGGCAGAGGTCCCATCATAGGCAGGCAAGCCCGCACCGTCGCAGCTTGCTTGCAGACGGGGTGGCGTACCTTGTCGAATCTCATGTGCTTCCTGTCAACAATCAAGCTATTTACCGTGTACAAACCACCCGGCCAGCCAACAGCTAGCGCATGGGCTCACTTGCTTCCCTTCTCACTCCTCGGCATCAACTGCTCTAATGAGCTACTCTATTATATTATGCTGAGTACCCACAGGCACACTCATTGTTTATATATTACTCTGCTGTAGCAGGCTATAGACCTCAGATCTTATACACTTCATGCGAGCTATAGCTAGATCAATCTCTGGCGTACCAAGCATTCCGAGCCACCTCCCGGAGATCTAAACGCTACTCCATATAACCTCACATATTGCCATCAGCATCAAACCACACGTGAGGGAGTGGAAAAGGCAACTGTTGGTCCAGGACACTCACAAAGCCTGTTTAACCTGCCGGTTTTGAGACGACAGCGAAACGAACCCCTGTTGAGCTCGCATATTCGCCCTATGCGAGCCTCCTATGGACGACAACAGTGTTTCGACAAGCAACTAGATTAGCTGGGTAAAGTCGACCGGCTGCCGGAAGCCCAAGTTGTATGGAACTCGGCTATTTGTTCCTCTCCTTAATACGGAAATCCATCCTCGTACCCTGTCCTAATACCCACAGCCATAGTGGACGCCTCCCAGGTCCTGCCAGCTCCAGCCGGCGCTTACCAGATCTTACATCTTTGCATCTCCCCCTTCTCAAAAGCCGCCCGCGAGGGCGCTATTCCCTAACATTATTTCCATTTACAAGCCAGCGACCATTCAGAGCAGCTCGCTCTGGAGGGATTCATGTGTAAAAGACACGCTGGCGGAAAATTATCGGGCAGCTTCCTACAATGTGGACTACTCTGGTCACATTTCGCCTTCGGGTGACCAGAGGCAAGTTCACCACACATACGACTCGTCCGCCTTCCATGAAAACCATCGACCACATCACGAGCAGGGCCAGCAGCACCAGCACTCTCAGCAGCACTCTCAGCAGCATACTCACCAACATCTCCCAACAACCACGTACCAAAGGAATGTCGTTACCGAAGGCGTGTTACCGCAGATGCAAGAAGCTGGCAATGATACACCACAAAACCAACCGGCAATGCCCCAACAGCAGCCGCCAAATACATCGGCACAAATGCTTATAAGTCCTGGCATAGGGTCATCCAGAAACGACAGGATAGCGACTAATCCATTTGGAGGACATGGCTCGCTGATAACTCCATTGTATCCGGAAATGACGCAGCCGCACCGCAGCACAGCTACTTCGCCTCTGCAGAGTCGAAAGAGACCACACCCCGAAGAGTTTGACCTGGAAACATCCGGATTGCACGACATGCAGCATCCTAGTCTGGACAGCATGACGCAGGCAGCTGCTGGCGCACCATATGCACATACGACAGCTACCGGCGGAATGATGAATGCGCCAGGCATGTCAATGA
Source organism: Lecanicillium sp. LEC01 (assembly GCA_002242745.2). NCBI lineage: Eukaryota > Fungi > Ascomycota > Sordariomycetes > Hypocreales > Cordycipitaceae > Lecanicillium > Lecanicillium sp. LEC01. Next base: position 21,019 of record NIWZ02000094.1, read on the forward strand.
CACATCATCACCATCACCTGCCGAATCTTGGCTCAGCTTCCAAAGTGATGCGAAGAGAAGAGTCAGGAATGGGAATGCCATCGATGGTCGGGCAAGAGGGCATGCCGCCACCTGCACCGCGGCCACGCGGGCCAAAGCTCAAGTTTACAGCGGAGGATGACCAGCTGTTAATTCTCCTTAAAGAACAAAAGAATCTTACGTGGAAGCAAATAGCCGACTTTTTCCCAGGCAGGTCATCTGGAACATTGCAAGTACGATACTGCACAAAGCTCAAGGCGAAAACGACGCTCTGGACCGAAGAAATGGTAAGCTACCAAAATAGACGAGGCTTTATTTGCCCTTTTTTTTGTTCATGGTTCAATCATACTAACCACAGACAAAACCATAGGATCAAAAACTAAGACATGCGCTGCAAGACTACGACAACGAAAGATGGCGAATTGTCGCGCACAAAGTCGGTTCCGGATTCACACCAGCTGCATGTCGAGAACGAGCTGCAGAAATGGGCCTGAGCGGCGAAGAAGACTACCAGCAGCAACAACAACTTTCACCTGTCGCCGGGACGTCGGAAAGTGGTGGGCTTGGTATATATCAAGGCGATGGCCGGCATATACCTTTTGGGGATAAGCATCAGATGTTGCCAGAATGATGCCATCCGGACGCGGTGTGATACTGGACAAACGAAACGACGAGCGTTTATTTCAACCACTATATAAACTTTCGATGGTTTTCATTGAGAGCCCTCTTACGCTCTCTTTTTTTTTTTTGTTTCTTTTTTGTTACGGCTTCGGTTGGCGGTGAGAGAAAAAGGTGCAAAAATCTACGATTTCTGACGGCGGATGGGTAACAGGCCCATGGATTTATGGGCTAATGAGGAAAAAAATGCATCAAGTGTCGTGTTTATTTGCTCGTGGGCGGAGTGTATCTTGATTTCTCATTTTCTCATTAGGCGTTTTATTTTTTGGCTTTGTATACTGCAATGACTGGTGTGTCTACGATATCCTGGCCGGTTTTTGCCTAGGAGTGCGTGCCGGATTACAATAATGTTAAATGATACTTGGTCACGTTTTCACAGTCTTGTTAAAATCCGCTCTTCTTCTTGCTTAGATTGTAACTTTTTTTTTGTTTTGCACTAATTTACAGGAAATACTCCCCAAGTTCCTTCTTGGTCATGATGACACCTCTTTCCACAAGGTCAATACACTTTTCATGCGTCATCACGTCCAAGCCCTGATCAAGAAACTGCGCCATATCCACCATCCACCCATTAAAGTCTCTAATCTCCGTCATCTTACCGGCTTGCACGTCCTGAAACATGGAGCTCTTGTTATCCTTGACTCGATGCGCGACGCGATGCAGCATCTCTCGCAGTCGCGGCACGGAGAAGCGCTCGCTTAGCTGCTGGCGGGTTTCTTCGACTGAGGTTCCGCCGCTGCTGCTGCTACTACTGCTTTTTAGAATGGAGACGGTGCTTTCGTGGTTGATGAGGGCTTGGAAAACGGTGCTGGTTTCGATGAGCATGCGGTGCATGACCTTGATTGCTGGACCGTCGGGCTCTTCGAAGAGGACGCCTGTCTTGCAGCGCACGATTGCGGAGAGGGGGTTTATGCTGGTGTTTACAACCAGTTTCTCTAGTTGCAGGGTCCAGACATCTAGGCTGGAGTAGGATGTTGCTTCCAACGATTTCGTGGCTACGATTTTGTCCGTCAGGTACCCTACACTAGGTGCTGGAGGGGTTTGTTGCAGGAGTACTGGGCCGACGTAGGCATCCGCTGGAGAGGCAAAGACGCTTTTGAAGGGCCCTTCCGAGTACAGGCCGTGATTCGTTACGCAGACGGTTGCGTTGAAGCCGTTGCCGTCTGGGTACCGGGCAGCCATGTACGCGGGTCCGTGTGGCGGCCAGAGCTTGGACACGCCGTTCTGCGCGAAACAGACCGTACTGCGACTATCGAGGTATCTGCGAAAACGGTCTACCTGTGGCAAGGCGGCGGATGCCTTTGTGGTGATGAAGAGATTGTGAATCTTGCCGCCGTCGGCGACTTCACGAACCGGACCGCCTTCCTCTGGTGGCGATTCAGTCCAGAATTCAATGTCAAAGTTCTTGTTGCGGAGTATTGAGCCGTCTTTGTGGACGATTTCAATGCCGTCGCTTGCGATCCATTGTGATAGAAGCTCTTTTCTGTGAACGACGAGAGTGAGAGGGGGTGCAGCAGGTCCGGCGGCGAGATAATTGGCGTACATGCGGCCTAGGTTGCCAATGCCGAGGATATATATGCGCTTCTCTAGGCTAGATGTGCTGGATGTCGTAGGTTGTGAAGCTCGAGATTGAGATTGAGATTGTTTGAGGTTTGCTGGTGTCCAGGCGTATATCTTGCTAGGTGGATTGCTGTCGTCCATGAGAGCGGAGAGCCACGGCGGGCGATTTGTTGATGACATTCTAGTAGTGGTGAACCGCCGGGCAAATAATGAAGAATATGAGAAAGAACGTAGAGATTTGGTTAATGCAGACATGCGGGCGTTGTGCTGAGAATCGTTGGCAGTCAGATGTAGGATGTCGAGCTGCGCCTTAGGGCGAGATCGGAGTGGACTCAGCAGCAAGAAGTTTATAGAACTGGGAAGCAAGGCATAAAGTAATCTTGCTGGTCCTTTGTCACAAGGGACTTATCCCATCGAGCTAGCTTGCAAAACTAATGAATTGATGAATAATCAGAAATAGCTTGACTGCCGTTAGCGAGTTCGGCTGAAGGAATGTAATTGGTGAGAGCAAGAGTGAAGTGTACAGCTTCTACTGTCACTGTAGCTTAGATACCTGCCAGTGGTGTAAGTCGTGCTGCACGTGCTGGTGGATCCCCCTGGCGCGGATCTGACTGCCGCCCAACACCTGCGCTAGCCATGACCAATCAGCATGACGTCTTTGCCACTCAGCCTTGGGTTCACGGCTTTAAAGACTGAACATCCGCATAGTCATCATTCACGGCCTCAAAAGTTTTCCCTTTGCTGGCGTAAAACTTTTCCGAGTCCAGATGAGCTGTTGAATCTGTTGAACAGCGTATTGAAAAGAAGCTGCGCAGTGCAGGCCTATTGGGCAGGTTCAGGCAAGCAAACGCCGAGGGTGGCCCAGCGCAGAAATTCACGGGCGTCCTTTATCCATTGCAACAGAAATTCTAGCATATTCGACCCAAGCACGTTTGCTTCAGCCTTGGATGCCTAAATAGCCTTTCCTTAAGGGGCCAAAGCTCGTTGAGGACTATTTTGGACATCGTCGCAGTCTCCCTAGTCTCATATTGAGCTCCTACAACTTGCCGACAAAACCCCGTGCAGGGGAGGATGCCAGCCATGGATTCGGACCAAGGCGACAAAGCTGAGGATGCTGGACAGAGCCGAAGTGGTTTAGTTGATCAGATGGTCGAAGCCGCCCAGCAAGAGAATGGCGAGGCTTCATCCGAGCAGCAATTAGAGCAAGTCGACGGTCAGCCGACTGTCGAAAGCATGACGGAAGATGATGCACTTCGCAACCTCACCGGGACTGTACGTGACCAGAATGATCTGGAGCGTGACATCACACTGCAGGCGAATGCTGCCATCATGGAAGCAGAAGACAAAAAGGACCAAAACCGCATAGAAAAGCTGGAAGCGTCACGACATCGCTTGCAGCTGCAGCTCGACAAGGAGAAGAAGAGGCTGGACCGCGTTGCCGGAAACCCATACCAATCTCGCAACGTGCAAAAGGAGATTGCCAAGTTGGAAGAAGAAATTCTCCATATTAGCAACGACATATCCGATTTCAAGTCGCGAATGAGCAAGCGACATGATCAGGATCCCCTAGAAGCGCAAAACCAGAGCAAGTCTAAGAGGTTGCCCGGTGAGAGCCATCGCGACTTTCTCATCCGCACTGGAAAGATTACACCGTTTGCGAGAGTTGGGGGACCGCGGCCTGCTGGAATTCAGGGACAGCTTGCCGACACCATTCTTGATGCGGAGGAGGAGGCGGCTGCTGAACAGTACAACACGACAGCAGAAGAACCACACTCACATCAGTTACTTCGAAGACCCGGCTTTGCTGATGAGAAAGCTACACCAAGCGGCTCCACGAGTGCTGTGGAATCAGAATTCTCACTACGCCCGCGCAAGAAACGCCGTTTGCAAGAAGCGGCTGACGAAACTCCTCGAAGTCCGTCGGAAGAGTATCAGCCTGAAGAAGGATCAGCGTCCGATTCAGAAGATCCAACTGTTTGGCGACAGGGCACTGAGGATGACTTGATCCGCGAAGAGCGACGCAAGACAAAGGCGAAAGCTACGCTTAAAGCCCAGGAACAGATTGACTTGAGTAAGATGGATGACGGTGATGAGAAGCTGTATAAGAGGCGTCTTAATGATTGGACCAATCGGCGCAGCCGCGCAAGAAGAGCTCGGAGACAAGAACTCGCGTCTGGCGACCAAGCTGAAGAGAGCGACCCGGATGAGGATGAGTGGTTCAAACCATCACCTGACTACCCGGACCAAGACATTGATGACAACCTAAAATTGCCCGGAGATATTCATCCTTCACTGTTTGGATACCAGAAAACCGGTGTCCAGTGGCTTGCAGAACTATATAAGCAACACGTGGGCGGCATCATCGGCGATGAGATGGGCTTAGGTAAAACTGTTCAGCTAATAGCTTTCATAGCTGCCCTACATAGCAGCAAGAAGTTGAAAAGACCAGTTATTGTCGTCTGCCCGGCTACGCTGCTGCGACAGTGGGTAAGCGAGTTTCATCGATGGTGGCCACCGCTGCGAGTCTCCATTCTGCACTCCTCCGGCAGCGGCATGATGAATCCAGTCGCGGAAGATGATTATGACTTGGACCACTTTCGCCCAGTTGCCAGCAAGTCAGCTAATTTAGCACGTCGGATTATTCGGGGAGTAGTCCAAAAGGGTCATGTTCTTGTCACAACTTATACTGGGCTTCAGACATATGCCGACGAATTGTTACGAGTTGAATGGGACTACGCAGTGTTGGACGAAGGCCACAAAATTCGAAATCCAAATGCGGAAATCACAGTTACCTGCAAAGAACTCAACACACCGAACCGAGTCATTCTGTCCGGAACTCCCGTACAGAATAATTTGACTGAGCTGTGGTCCCTCTTCGATTTTATCTACCCAATGAGGTTGGGAACGCTAGTCAACTTTCGGACACAGTTTGAGATACCAATTCGTCAGGGAGGATATGCCAATGCATCGAATTTGCAGGTGATGACTGCAGAGAAGTGCGCCGAGGCTCTGAAAGAAACCATCAGCGAGTATCTGCTGCAGCGTCTCAAGGTCGATGTGGCTGCCGACCTTCCAGAAAAAACGGAACAAGTCTTATTCTGCAAGCTGACAGACAGACAGCGCAAGGCTTATGAAACTTTTCTGCAGTCAGATGAAGTGGCAGCAATTCTCAACAGGAGACGGCAATCTCTTTATGGAATCGACATCCTGCGCAAAATCTGTAACCATCCTGACCTCCTTGACAAACGACTGGGAAAGAAAGCTGGTTATGACTTTGGCAATCCCAAGCTCTCAGCAAAGCTACAATTGACAAAGGATTTGCTACAACGAGTCATGATACCGAATGGACACAAAACTCTTTTGTTTTCTCAAGGAAAACTTATGCTCAACATTATAGAGAAATGTATGCAAGACTGTGGCATCAGCTATCTGCGCATGGACGGCGAAACTCCCGTCGATCGACGACAACCCATGATTGACCAGTTCAACAATGATCCCGATATTCATGTCTTCCTCATGACGACACGCACTGGCGGCCTTGGAACCAATCTTACCGGCGCTGACCGTATCATCATTTTTGATCCGGATTGGAACCCGTCGACAGATTTACAAGCGCGAGAGCGAGCTTGGCGACTGGGACAAAACAAGCCAGTTAAAATTTACAGGTTGATGACGGAGGGTACCATTGAAGAGAAGATTTATCATCGACAAATCTTCAAGCAGTTCATGACAAATAAAGTGCTGAAAGATCCTAAACAACGCAGCTCGTATGATTTGTCTGACTTGTATGATCTCTTCACGTACAGTCATGGCGGACAAGCCGCCGCACAGCGAAGCGAGGTTTTCAAGGGTGCAGAGGTCAACATCTCGGAAAATGCTGCACACGGCACAGAGGGTGGAAACACAGACAAGGAGAAGGATGAGCTGCAGCGCATGAAAATAGTGGCGGCAATGGAAGAGTTCCACGAAGACAAGTCCGTGCATGACGAGAGACGTATGCTCGATGGCATCTTTGCTCGCTCAGTCAACAGTGCATATGACCATGAGCAAATCGTCAACGGCCCGCAAAAGGCACAGGCAGACATGGCTGTTCTTCGACGAGAAGCGAATCAGGTTGCCCGGCAAGCGGCGGCACACCTCAGACAGGCACGCGAGGAGGCTCGCACTGTTCCCGTTGGAACCGTTACTTGGACTGGCGAGGTTGGCATGGGAGGGCGTCCCGGCGGTAATCGACGACGTGGCGGACCTAGCTCTGCGAGCGTCATGAGCAACTTGGCAGATCGTCAAGGCCTAGACGATGGCAGTGGCAACAGCCGCTCTAGGTCTGGAACTCCCGGAGCAGATAAAAACCTCAAAGCAAAGGACTTTATGCTTATGATTAAGCAATTCATCAATCGGCAAGGTGGAAAAGTTCCGAGCAAAATGCTTGTTGATCATTTCAACCAATACTGTCCAGGAAAGAAGCAGAGTGACGAATTTAAAACTGCACTGGATACCGTTGCAGTGCTGAACAAAGTGGGAGGCGCCCGGAGAGGGATGTGGTCGATAAAGCCGGGCATCAAATAGATCGACATGGCAGTTTCTAGATGGGTGTGCATTTTCATATGGCTGGCGTTTACGAGGACACATTATACCACTAGTAGTTGCTTTTTCACTAACAATTAATTTTTTCACGAAAGATTCATTAGCAGTTCTCACAGGATATGCATTGTAACAGAAGTAACTTTTCATAGGCCTTCTTTGGGCGAAATTTTAACTATCTCCTACGATGCCAACTAGTTAGCGGGTCTCTGTAAGAAAGAACCCGCAGAACCTAGGGCAAAAAGTAGGTTGGAGACCAGGCGAAATAAAGCCGTTCTCCTCGTTTTCTCAACGCCGCCTAGCGAAACCAGTATTTGAGACTCCTGTGCATAGCCAAGCCAAGTACGTTTGCCAACACTGCGCGCAATAATAAAAAGCGCACAGAATTACAAACGACGACCACGGCGACCACCCTTTCTGCGGGTAGAGTCAGAGGGAGTGGGAGTAACGTCCTCAATGCGGCCAATCTTCATGCCGGCACGGGCAAGGGCACGGAGGGCAGACTGGGCACCGGGACCGGGGGTCTTGGTGCTGTTACCGCCAGTGGCGCGGATCTTGATGTGAAGAGCGTTGATGCCGAGCTCCTTGCAGCGGGCGGCGACGTCCTGGGCAGCCAACATGGCAGCGTAGGGGGAGGACTCGTCACGGTCGGCCTTGACCTTCATACCACCGGTGACACGGGTGATGGTTTCACGACCGCTATAAGCCAATTTGTTAGTTTTGCCAGAATCGAAACATATATAAGTTTGCTGGGTCTAGACGAACCTGAGATCGGTAATGTGGACAAAGGTATCGTTGAAAGAGGCAAAGATACGGGCAACGCCGAAGACGAGCTCGCCTATTGAAAGTCATTCAGTTAGTTTTCGATTCTTTTTGTCGCAGAGCGCATGCAGTGGCGCATTGGAGTTTAGGGAATTCAATTCTTACCCTCACGGACAGAGGGGCCGAGGGAGATGTTCTCCTGGGGGGCACGGGGGGCTTTCTTGGGAGGCATTTTGGATCTGGTTGACTCGTCTGAACTGGCGGTTGAGAATGAAGAATCACCAAAACCAAAAACCGCGGGAGTGGCACCTGGTGTGGTGGTGGGCGGACTGGCACAGAGTGGGCCACTCAAGCGGTGGGGTGAGGCAGAAACCACACTTTTTTCGCAGCAAAAATTTGGTGGTGGGAACCACGAAGCCCTGCCCTAGGCGAAGTGTCCGCCATTCTGTGTGGCTACATTCTTTCTCGTCTACCCCACAGTTTCTGCAGTGGATTTTTTTTTTCCCTGGTGGTAGCGAGAAAACTACTACACCGTCCCCCATCTCGGTCGTCTCCCCTTCTTCTCAACCACCTCCGTCAATACTAACCGACCATCACCACAGCCGACGTCGCCAAAATGGTTGCCTCGTATGTGTTTTCCCCTTGAATAATGTGCGACGATATGAGCCGTTGAGAATACGCCTACCGAAAAACAAACGAGTCTTGCAGATTTGTCGTGGTCCTCTCGCTGGGCAGCCACTGTCTCTCTTTTGCGTCGACCGAAAGGTTGACGAATAAAGGCATGCTGCACCTGCCAGCTCGATTCTTCCTGGGGCACATTGTCCTCTTTTTTTCAAGCCTGAAACCATGGCTTGCGGATTGAGAGCAATTCGCCTGGGGTGTTGGAGATGAAGGCCCTTTTTTGGCCCTTCTCTCTCAAATCAATTGCTGTCAAGATACAATGTGGGATGCCGAAATGCATCACCAGAGCGTATGCAGCTCCTTACTCCCAGACACTACAGTGTTTGGGGCGTTGTCGGATGAACATTGAAAGACAAAATGCTGCAATTGTCTTGCTTCACCGATTAAATTCAGCTCGAGTCAGCCATGCACAGAATGTCGCACAAGCTACAGTTCTCGCACCGGCGCTCTTCTGTTCCATACCGCGCACACGGTATGCCGGACTGCGTACTAATCTGATTTGTGTTATAGAACTGTCCCTACCAACGACCAGGTCATGGTCCCTGAGACCCTGCTCAAGAAGCGCAAGAGCCAGGAGAAGGCTCGCGCTGAGCGCACCGCTACCCTCGAGAAGAAGAAGGCCGTAAGTTCACATCCACTTTTGCACTATGGCACAATGATGCATACCATATCACATCAACTAGACATTGTCGATGCTGTTGATAGTTAACCTTCTTTCGGGTCTGACAAACTGCCTGACCGAAAACTTTGACCACTTTCATTTTCGTGTCTTGGGAACAATGTGGCTGACTTTGCTACTTTAACAGGCCAACAAGGAGAAGCGTGGCGTCATCTTCAAGCGTGCCGAGAAGTACGTCAAGGAGTACCGCGATAGCGAGCGTGAGAAGATCCGCCTCCACCGTGTTGCTAAGAAGGAGGACTCCGCCTACATCCCTGCCGAGGCCAAGCTGATCTTCGTCGTCCGCATCAAGGGTATCAACAAGATTGCCCCCAAGCCCCGCAAGATCCTCCAGCTCCTCCGTCTCCTCCAGATCAACAACGGTGTCTTCATCAAGGTCACCAAGGCCACCACCGAGATGCTCAAGATTGTCGAGCCCTGGGTCGCCTACGGTTACCCCAACCTCAAGACCATCAAGGAGCTCATCTACAAGCGTGGTTATGGTAAGATCAACAAGCAGCGCATTGCTCTTACCGACAACGCCATCATTGAGGAGAACCTCGGCAAGTACGGCATTGTCTGCATGGAGGACCTTGTCCACGAGATCTACTCTGTCGGCCCCAACTTCAAGCAGGTCTCCAACTTCCTGTGGCCCTTCAAGCTCTCCAACCCCACTGGTGGTTTCCGCACCCGCAAGTTCAAGCACTTCATCGAGGGTGGTGACCTTGGCAACCGTGAGGAGGCCATCAACGGTCTCATCCGCCAGATGAACTAAGCCGTTCTTCTCCAACAAACGGTGTATATGACGGGGTGGAATGGTAGATAGCAAGGCCAGGAAGCAAAAAAAGGCATGAATTTGACCGGCGTTCGTCTTTATGACAAGGGTTACATTTGAGATAATTTGATTCCCTTTTATGAATGACACTTCCAGCTTGCTTTACTTCATGTGACTTGCCACCTGTGATAGATGATAATGCTCTGTCGTAAAATGCTATGCATACTAATAATGATTTATTTTAACCACTGAGTGGCGCCTTGTCTCTTCTGTTTACCCGCTCTACATCTTGATGTCGAAACTCGTCCCACAACCACAGCTACTGCTGGCATAAGGATTATCCACAATCTTGAACTGTGACCCTATGAGCTCCATGGTGAAGTCCACCTTGCTCCCTTTGAGCAAGTCCAATGAAGGCCCGTCCAGTATGATTCGAGCACCACCTTCATTCGCTCCACTACCGTCTGCTTCGGGAACAAATTCAAATATAGAATCATCTTCGGTAACAACAGACGAATACTCTTGCGCATCTTTGCCGGGTATCGTGACAAGGCTCATTAGGTACTGGAAGCCGTGGCAACCGCCACTTTCCACCTGAATACGGAGAGCCAGGTTCGGATTGTCATCCTTCTTCATTATGTCAGAGAGACGCTGAATATGTGTTAGTTGACGATTTCATTCTGGTTCCTCGCGAATGGTGGCAAAGCTGACCTTGGCAGCACGATCCGTTATTTCCAACATCATGTCATTGCCCTCTTCGTCTTGCACTGGATTCTGCACACATGCCGTGGCCTTTCGCGGACTCGACGTAGAGAATAATCGCCTTGGTGTGGGAAACGCCGTGGTAAAGGAGCGGCTGGTTGATGTGATGGGAGACCGAGTTGCGCCGCTGGATATCCGAACAGGAACTCCAGAGGCTTTCGGTAGAAGGAAGTCGAGGTGGGTGGTCGCAGCTGGCGAAGGAGTTGTCGTAAATCGTCTCTTTGCAAGATGAACAAATGAGCGCGCCGCACATGAGCTATGTGCACATCGTAGTGGCGCCATATTGGTTGTGATTAGGCGTTGTAGAAGGCGTTGCTGTTCGTGGGCGGAAAAGTTTATTAATGCGTCCGAAGCAACCCGATTTAGAGGTGTTTGTATTGGCTGGCGGGCCGGTCGGCGGGCAAAGCTGATGAGGTAAGCAGGAGCGAGTTTCCCAAACCAGTGCGAAGTTCACAGTGCGCTGCGAAAGACTCATCGCTAAGCCCCAAGGTGCGCGCCCCACCTGCCCACCAAAAATCATCAATTTTCGAACAGTCTCCTGCAAAGACCAACCCCGCGCACCGCGACAGTGATTCATTTTCCAAGAGTCCTGACGACGACGAACCGCGCCAGAACTCGCCCAAAATGTCTCGATTTTTTCGCCGCGGAGGCGACGACAGCTCTAGCGAAAGCTCCAGCGATGAGGAAGATCTCTACCAAGATGAGGAAGGCCAGAAGTTTGAGCAGGATGACTCTGACATGGAGGATTCTGACATGATGGAGTCGGATGAAGACTCTGACGATTCCAGCGACGAGGAAGGCGGAGGTAACAGGTTCTTGAAGGACGCCTCCTCCGACGAGGAAGATAGCGACGACGAACAGCGAGCCAAGGTCAAAAGTGCCAAGGACAAGCGTATCGACGAGTTGGAATCTTCGATCAAGCAGATTGAGAACGGCCAGAAGAATGGCGACTGGACTCTGATCTCGGCTGGTAAGTCTAGGTTTTTGTGAAAAGGGAAAAGCGGTTAAAGGTTCACGATTTTTTTAACAATATTTACAGAGTTCGACAAGCTCTCCCGACAAGTCACCAAGATGCCCGAATCCCATACGCCCAAGTCGTACATCCGCATCGTTGCCGAGCTTGAAGAGTTTATGAACGAGTCTTTGGCCAAGCAAAAGGTCAATCCCAAGAAGATGAACGCCACCCAAGCCAGGGCTCTCAACGCCGTCAAGCAAAAAATCAAGAAGACGACCAAGGAGTACCAGACTCAGATCGACTCCTACCGTGAGGACAAGGATGCATTCATGGAGTCCGAGGAGGAGGAGGTCAAGCCGGCTCCTAAGGTCAAGAAGGTCAATATCGAGCCTGAGGCTGCTGCGGACTTTGATGATGAGGGCTTCGCTACTGTTGGCAAGGGAGGTCGTGCGCTGCAGTACACCCCTGAGAGTATCTTCAAGCACCTCCGAGGCATTATGGAGTCTCGTGGTAAGAAGAACACAGACAGAGCCGAGCAGATCAAGGTTATGGAGAAGCTGAATGAGATCGCGAACACCCCATACCAGCGCATCCGCGTTCTGCTCACCATGGTCTCGGCCCGCTTCGACTTGGGCTCTGGCACTTCCAACGCCATGCCTCTTGACCACTGGAAGGCTGCTGAGAAGGAGCTCTGTACTCTTTTCGAGGTCCTCGAAGCTAACAAGGAATACATTGTTATCGAAAATGCCGAGGAATGGGAGGATGACGAGAAGCCCCCGACGGTGCAGCCTGGTGAGAAGTACATCAAGGTGCCCGGCAGCGTCGTCTCCTACGTTGAGAGACTCGACGATGAGCTCACCCGCTCTCTCCAGAGCATCGACCCTCACACTCCTGAGTACATCGAGCGTCTGCAGGATGAAGGCTCTCTGTACAATATTGTCTTCCGTGGCCAGCTGTACTATGAGCATCTCCGCAAAGACAGCGATCTAAAAATTCCCCAGGATAGCATTAACCGCATTGTTATGCGTAGATTGGAGCACGTCTACTTCAAGGTATGTATTATTTCTGATCTGTTCTCGAATCCGCTGCTAACTGTAATTAGCCTGCTGCGGTTATCAAGACCTTCGAAGAGAACTGCTGGAAGGCGGTTGGCGAGAAGATCAACTCTGCCATCAGCCCCCGCAACGAGGCCCAGGATGCTACCAACCTGGTCAACGTCCTGTGCAATTATCTGTTCAGCAACAGCGACGGCATCATTCGTGCCCGTGCCATGTTGTGCCAGGTTTACTTCCTTGCCCTGCATAACGAATACTACAATGCCCGCGATATGATGTTGATGTCGCATCTTCAGGAGAACATTCCCAACTTCGATGTCCAAAGCCAGATTCTCTACAACCGCACACTGGTTCAAGTTGGCCTGTGCGCTTTCCGCAAGGGTCTCGTCTATGACGCGCAAAACACTCTTCAGGAGATTTGCGGCAGTGGTCGCCAGAAGGAGCTGCTCGCCCAGGGTGTCATGATGCAGAGATACAGTCAAGTCTCTCCTGAGCAGGAGCGCTTGGAGAAGCAGCGCCAGCTCCCTTTCCACATGCACATCAACCTGGAGCTGCTCGAGTGCGTGTACCTGACTTGCAGCATGCTTTTGGAGATTCCTCTTCTTGCTCAGACCGGTTCATCGCCCGATGTCAAGAAGCGTATCATTAGCAAGACATACCGCCGCATGCTCGAGTACCACGAGCGCCAGATCTTCACTGGGCCCCCTGAGAATACCCGTGACCACGTTATGCAGGCTTCCAAGGCTTTGGCTGCTGGCGAGTGGAAGAAGGCCATCACCTTTGTTCACAGCATCAAGATCTGGGACTTGATGCCCGACAGCGAAGATATTAAGACTATGCTCTCGAAGCAAATCCAGGAGGAGGGTCTCCGCACCTACCTCTTCACCTACGCCCCCTTCTACGACACCCTTGCCATCGAGACGCTGTCACAGATGTTCGAGCTTGAGGATGCCAAGGTTACCGCCGTCATCAGCAAGATGATCAGCCACGAGGAGCTTGCAGCTTCTCTGGACCAGGTCACGTCCACAGTTATCTTCCGCAAGGGCGTCGAGCTCAGCCGTCTCCAGTCTCTCGCTCTCACTCTGTCGGACAAGGCCAGCGCCCTCATCGAGACCAACGAGCGCACGCTCGAGCAACGCACACAAGGTACCTCGAATGCATTCGAGCGCCAAGGTGGCCGCGGCCGTGGTGGCCAAAGAGGTGGCCAGCGAGGACGCGGCGGTGCTCGCGCTGGTGGCAACACCCAGCGCCAGGCTGGCGGCACTCAGTTTACTGGTGGTGCTCTGGGAGCTGCGGTTCGCGGTTAAGCATTTTCTTGATACGGTTGGGTACATGGAGCAAAGAAAAACATTCACTGGCTTGGCGTCTTCTGTGCATTTGACATCTACGATTGCATGTCGCAGGATGATGAATTTGGGCATGATGGTGAAGACTGGAATTTGTAATGACAAAAAGCTAGATCAGTAAAGAGAACCGTGTCGTCTCTTGGTTTCCTTTAGTTTGAATCAAATATATTAGACTGAAAACTATGTTTAGTGATACTGTGAATGAATGTGTGCCGAGTGACTCTGGGCCTTTCAATTGTTGGGCATTTGCTTGTTCGCATACTCGCTAGTGGAGAGTATCATAAGTCCCCCGTGTATGTCTTGATCAACCATGTCAGGTCGGTGATGATGAGTTGGCCTTCCTGTGGATATGTTGATGCTGACTGCGTCGGAACTTGCAGAAAACGTCGACGAGCTACTTCCGCTGCCAGGTGAGTTATTACCATACCACCAATCAAACGTTGTAGAACTGATGTCGGTTGCTTACTCACGATGTGTGCGAGTCTTTTGTTCAGCTGTGTAACCCAAGATGCAGCATGCAGGCTGACGGCAGCGAGGGAAAGCTGCAAGTCAGACGCGGGAATTACATTTTACAAGTCAGTTTCAATTCCACATACTTATTTGTGTTACAGTTTAACAAGATGTGAGTGCAAAAAAAGTATATTAAGAGGCCAATTCCCCCGCAAAGCTGCTGCAAGAGTCGGGTCACAATCTGTTTAGTTATTTTCTACTTTTTAGCCACGACTATCCGACAGGGATCTCTCATATAATACACAAAAATGAAGTTTGTCCCTGCGACCGTACTTCTGGCCATCGTCACCGCTGTCGCTGCAGACAGCTGCAACCGTGGTGGTGTCTACTGCGGATCGTCCTTGCTCCGCAAAGGTTAGTTTAGCACATCTTCACAAAATGACAAAATGTATATGGTCTTGCGAAACCTGACAAGTATTCAGGAAACTATCGCCAGCACATTATTGAAACTTTGAAAGATGCTCGTGTTCCCACAGACGAAAGACATATTCAGAACAGCAAGTTTGATTGTCTTGGTGGTGGTGATATTGCCTACCGCCAGTTTTGCAGCCGTGGATGTGGTGGAACGGACTCTAAAGACCCTGATTATTGCCTGTAAATGGGATTCTGTCACTTATTAATAGCAAAGAATGACTATATCAAGACGGTGTAATACGTCTACACTTTTGTATTTGAATACCGGATGGAAAATGTCAAGACACGGCTAGAACCATTGCCATACCAGCAACACTGGTCGTACCAAGCCAAAGCCATCAAAACTCTGGCCCAAAAAAGCCTTCATGATGTGAATCCATGTCTAAATTATAATGCAATAAATATATGATACAACAATTGCTCAAACTAGAGTTGAACCTTTGACTTCTTCCAAGAACTAGACTTATATAACGTGTCTCCTTTGCCCTTTGTGCTCCCATGTCGACTATGTCCGTCTCGCTCCTCATGTTGAATTTTGGCATCCATAGTATGGGCGCTCACGTCTTTGTTTGCTCCACTGACTTCAAGCGGGTTTGTTGCGTTGGAGCTCTCACGTCCGGCCGAGTCGAGCTCGTCTTCTGGCTTGTTCTTGTCGCGGCGGTATGGGGCGTCATTGAGCCCAGCGACTTGGTCGTCTGTTCCTGAGCGCGTGTATTCGTTTGATCGTGGAGAGAGAGTTTGCGGGTCTTGGCTGTCTTTGTACGGTATTGAAGCTCGTGGAGTGTTGTGGAAGTGTCTGCTGATGGCGATGGGTCGAGTGACGGCCTTGGATGATAACCTAAGAGCCATGATTGAGGCGTGCTTTAGTTATGATGTTCCGATTTGGGAAGAAGAGGCAAATTGATGATTTATTGATGGGAGTTGATGGGAGTTGATGCATGTGGTAAATTACTATTCGAACTTAGATCGGTAATGGCGACTTGGTTTTTGAGGGTATAGTCATCATGACGGTCTGGGGTTGGCGATCAGTTGTCTCACCCAATCACAGCCAAAGGATTGGCAGACGTGTAAAGAGGGTCAGAAACAGCCAACCATCAGAACCATGTTTAATGTATTTGGCGAGAAATATTAAGAAAGGGTTTTTAGGGGTTCGCTAGAGACAGCGGTGCTACTCAGACACGGATGAATTGATATCTAGAACTGGCTCCCTCTTGCTTATGAACGTATCTGTGGTGATTTCCGTTTAAGCCACTAAAATTACTATCCAATGATAACAGATCAAATAATGCTCCAATGAACCAACTCCCAAGGGGATATCTTTTTTGTCCTCTTATTTTTCTTCATTCAATGACTCTGGACTAATTCCTCCAGATTATTTGATTTGAGAGTGCTTGGGTTTCTCTTCCTTTGACTTGTCGCCGGTTGCTGCGGCTCCAACCTTTTCAGGTTTTGACAGGAAGAAGACGTAGACTCCGATGAAACCGATGGCCGCAACGGTTGCTATTGATAAAGCCGTACTACGGAGCAACACCCGTCAGTATAAGGGCCGCTAATACGCGACAGGGAAGACTTGGATACGTACTTGTTTTGCATGCTTTTCCCTTCGGCAGGCTTTGTTGGCTTAGACTCGTCTGCAAAGGAGCGGCGCGCCAGCTGAGATGGCAGCCTATAGGTCATAGGGCGACTTGCGAGGGGTGTAATTACGCGTCTGGCGGCAAACATCGTTATTGTTGTTGTTGATTAATGGAAAGGTAGTAGTGTGAGAAATAGTAACATAAGTTGAAGAGCTGAAATATTAGAGTAATGTAAGAAAACGTACGACTATAGCTCATGGCATAAGAAGGGGGTCCAGTGACGAAACTGCCATCGGATGCATTATCTCATGATGATGTCATACTACAACGAGACAACCCGCTCTCGAGCTGTTGATCAATAACGGTTTCCGGCTTTAAAATTGGTAATCTTTAGGTGGTTCTAGAAAAAGATTGGAATGTTCAGAAGAGGTCAGTGAGCCACCATCGTCTTGATCGAAGGACAGGGGTCGCGATACTTGGGGCGAAGATTCGAGAGTCGAGCAATGGCAGAAGCGTTGATGGAAGGTGGTGATGGGTGTAAACTACACTTTATCTCGCACTTCGAGCGCCTACTTTTTCGTTCATGTAGGTATAGGTTTCTAATATTTTCCGAATCGCCATCTCCTTAAAATTCCGTAGCTTTTACTGCGAGCCCTCATATCTTTGCAGACTTGCCGTCAAGACCCGACCATTTCGGCTTCCCATCATCAATATCGACGACTCGCTGCGAATAAAATATGTGACACCTAGTTTATTATTAGCTCCCTATTTAGAAATTCTCATATCCGGTACTTGAACCTACTGGACGTTGAACTTCTCCTTGTCTTCGTCATTCAGCGACAACAATGTCGGAAACATGAGCGCCATATTCCTACCCTCGTCCATGATCAAAGTGCCGCAATGTAAGCAGCTTACTTTGCATGGGAGATTATGCGCAGACTCCTGAGAACTCGAATTGTAAAATTTTAAACTATTCATTCCATTCTCAAAGGCAACGTCTGACTTTTGAAAGATGGCAGCCCATTGAAAAGGCGCTCCTAATTGCCCAACCAAACGTATTAGTATTTCTTGCTCACAACATTTCCGGTTTGCTGTCGCGGTTGAAGGGCTACTTGCCATGTATAACTTGACAGCTTTTACAGTGACAGTATTTTGAAGCCAGCGGCTTGTTGCTGGACAGCCAGTAGACTACACTTTCGCAGTCGCATGAGCCGCGGATCTTGCCCTCAAAGTTGGACTCGGGCGGCGGACGATATGGTGGCTCCAAGTCTGGGTAGTCTGGCATTATCCCCGAACAATTTACAAGCAAGGTTATAGTAGTTTAAAAGTATATTGAAATCTCTTTGACAAACCCAATTGCCCCTTGAACGTAAAGTATTTATTGAGGTGGCTTAAATGGTAGTTTTGTCTTGTGCAAGCGTCAGCGTTATGTCAGTATTACACCAGTGGCATGACCCTAAACCCAGGGTCCAGTCCAACATGAGGACAATGTATCGATTCTCATTTACAGAATGTTCTTGTCTAAACTGCGACCGCAATGCGTTTATTTCTTCCAACGTTATAAACCAGGTTCTTTGTCAACGCCTGAAGTTCTAACGCTGTCAGCCGTTTCGTATGGATATCGGTGTTGACAGGGTGGCAATGTCAACCGCGCGATCAACTTCCAGATTATACCATCTGATTAGCGTGCGATTTGGTGTGCTGTGCGATGGCGTACAAGCTGATTGGAGACCTAAAATTAGCGTAGCTGCACTACAGCCACTGCTAGAAAACAGCAAGGCTAAGTTGTCTGGGATTGCTTGCCTGATTCGGGAGCTCAAGACATTAAGAATATTAATATATTATGTATAGATATTTTGATTTTAAGAGGTGTCTTTTCTCTCTAATGTTTCATCGTCTGATAAGTAATATCAATTAAAAAGCAAAATGGCATCGTTTAAAGGCAAAGTGGTGAGACTTGAACAACGCACTATATCCGCGGGTTTATAAACTAAGACGAACAAAACAGGTCGCTATAACCGGCGCAGCGTCCGGGATGGGCCTTGCAACGGCAGAGCTACTTGCCTCCCGAGGCGCAATTATTTCATTAGCTGACATCAACGAAGAAACCCTTGAAAAAGCTTGCAAGACGCTATTACCGGGCAGCTCTAACCACATCTATACAGTCGTCGACGTGAGGATTACTGAGTCTGTCAATGCGTGGATCGAAAAAACAGTAAGGGAGCTTGGTAAAATCGACTGCGCCGTCAACATGGCGGGCATTATAGTACCTGCTACGCCCATCACCGAACATTCCGACGAGGACTGGGATAACGTCTTTGCTGTCAATACCAGAGGCGTTTTCAATTGCTTAAGGGCGCAGCTCCGAGCCATGACGAGTGGGAGCATTGTACGTGTTTCCCCCCCCCATAATACAGCAAGTCTTGGTGATGATTAAAATAGATAGGTTTCGGCTGCGAGCACGTTTGGCCAGTTTGGCGCGCCGGGCAATGCGGCTTACTGCGCAAGCAAGGCTGCTGTAATCGGGCTGTCGAGAACCGCTGCCAAGGAGAACCCCCATGTTAGAGTCAACTGTGTTTCACCGGGTTTGTAACCAGGAAGATTCAAGCATCGTTATCCCAATGATACTAAACGAAGCGTCCTAGGTTCGGTTAATACTCCACTGTCGCGCGGTGAAGATCCGGAGCACGTCAAGCGCGGACTACAAGTGACAGTCCAGAAAAGGAGGGCAGAGCCAATGGAGATTGCACGTGTAATTGCGTTTTTGCTCAGCGATGACGCCTCCTTTGTGACGGGAGCGATTTATAATGTGGATGGCGGATGGGTGTGTTAAGAATGTACGACTGTGTTTCTTGTCACACAATTGAGAATAGCTCTCCAAAGGACTGACGGTCAAGCTTATTTGAGTATGGTGATAGTAGTCATAGGAGTCCAACTAAATATGTCCGCATAGCTAGTCACGACGGCGTATTTCATTCACTTTAAGCATTTTACTACTTTCCACATCGCAAGCTCCTCCATGGCTATCTGCATTTGCCACTATTAGCGTCATGACATATAAAAGAAGGGTGATATGCTACTATCTGGCGTCAAGGTTTGTTATTAACAACATGAGCCATGGAGAGATTCATGTTGCCGATGGGTGAATTGCTATTCTCCGCCCCCTGTATGTCCCCCGGAGCCCGCCAACTGTCCATTTCTGGCACCCCGAATTTGGGTGTGGTTCCGGCCTGTCTTTCCCGAAACTCTCCGCCCGATGCTCCGCCATGGGGTCCCGTACGGATGCCGTGTTGCCCGAAGCAATGACGAACCACTAATAACTTAGCGCCGGGCTCTTCAGTCGCAAGTGGTTAGATTTGGATACTTGTTAGACCTCGGCCTTGAGAGTTCCGATCCTAAGCTAATCATCTGCATTTCCCATCTCTTGCATCTTCATCTTCATACCCATCTTCAATTGCTTCCAGATACCCCTTTTCAGCTACTCTTGCTTGTTATTCTGTGAAAGATATTCTGACATCATGGCTTCTGAACTCCCCAAGGTCAAGCTCTACTGGTACGTCATAGCCTGGGAAACTAATCGATGCTCGCCCAACTACCCGCTCGCGCATACACAGCAAGCTAACAAGTACCACTATCCCCCAACATGTAGGCTCGAACAGTCGCGCTCCCAGCGCATCGTCTGGCTGCTCGAAGAGCTCGGCTTCCCGTACGAAATCGAAGTCTTTCACCGCAACAAGCAAACCATGCTCGCGCCGCCCGAACTGCAGAAAATCCACCCTCTCGGCAAGTCCCCCGTCATCTCCGTCACGCCCGCGGCCGGCGGCGAGCCCATTGTCATTGCCGAGAGCGGCTTCATGACGGAATACCTCTGCATGCATGCGCCCGAGCACAAGCAGCATCTTGTGCCGAAGCGCTGGAAGGACGGGCAGGAGAATAAAGTCGGCGGCGAGACGGAGGCGTGGATGCGCCATCAGTACTTTTTGCATTATGCTGAGGGCACGTTGATGCCGATGCTTGTCATGGGTCTTGTGATTGGCCGTAAGTATTTCTACGTTTTCTTTTTCTTTTTCTTTTGCTCTCTTTCTTGCAATTCCTGGTAGTAGTATCCATTGCTTACCACTCGCTTCAAAAATTAGGCCTCAAGGGTAACGATATTCCCTTCCTTGTCCGCCCCATCACCTCCATGGTCGCCAACCGCATCTTCAACACGTTTCTGCTTCCCAACGTCAAGCGCAATTTCAAGTTCCTTGAGCAGCAGCTCGAAACCTCGGGTGGTGATTACCTATGCGGCGACCAGCTGACTGCAGCCGATATCCTCATGAGCTTCCCCCTCATTGCGTCCAAGGCTCGTCTCAACTCGTTTGGTGAGTGGGAGGGCGGCTCTTGGGATAAGGCAAGCCCGCGCGTCGCCAAGTACATTGAGGTGCTTGAAAACAGCCCTGGCTACAAGAAGAGCGTTGAAAAGATTGAGGCGGTTGATGGCAAGTTTGTCTCGACACTGTAAAGAGGAGGTACACCACATGGAGACGAATACAGGGAGAATAGCATGATTGATATGGCAAGTATGAATAATTGAGAATTATTATTAAATTGAAGCAATGCTTTGTATGGTACTGTCTCGGGCCACATGTGATAAATGGTTGCATATGCAGCCGTCTAAATCATCCGCCGAATATTCCTGGCCATCTCTTGACAAGCACCTCCACCACTTTGCTCAAGTCAGGCTTTCGACCTGAGCATGCTCCAGCATCGTATCCCTTGTATTGCCAAGAAATCTCAAATTCCCGGTTTTTCTTCTTGTGTGCCTCTTCGTCCAGCTCATCACCCTTTCTCACAGCGTCGACGAGCATGTCAATGAAAATCGACCACCGCTTAGCGTAATAAGAACGAGTAAGGCCTGACCAGGCTTTGGCCGCATAGTCATTAAGACTAGATACCACACCCCAGACAGTGATTTGACTACGTGCATTGAATGCCATTGCATCAAGTGCACCTGTGCTTTCACCCCATGACTTTGCAGCTGTCAGCCACTTCTCCAATGCGAAGTGGTCGTTTGTCGATAGCATGGTATCAATGTCACGCAGAAATTGAAGAAGGGTACTGCCCCTGTCTGATACTTCCGATGCCTCGTCGCCGTCATTATATGAAGATATTAGGTCCTCGTATATGTCAATAAAGGCATTACCCATCACTTGTCTGGTCAAGTCAACAAAGTCAAACTGAAACGCCGGGACATTGAACAGCTCGGGCTGTTCTATCGTAGCATTTCGAAAGTAACGCCAAACTTCCTGCAGGATCGCTGGGTCGTAAGCCAGTGCAGTCGGCGCCGGATAGTGCCCGGTGCGGTTAACGAGCCCACTGAGAGCTGGCGCAAGTTGAAAGACTGACGTTCCCACATTTGGAACAATGTTGTCCTTGACATCAAAGACATGCTCACGAAGAATGTCCCACGCTGTATATAGTCCCTCTGGGATACTCGGGGCTCCAGCATAACGCAGTCGCGCCCACTCCTGGAAGTAACTATGCGTGTCAATCGGCGTCTTGGCCCATGCCTGGTCCAGCAGAATGTCGTGCACAATCTCTGTGCTCTCGAAACCTTCATTCGTCAACCCGAATCCGACGAGGTTGGGATTCGCCTCTAGCGCTTGCATCGAATTGACCGTGAGATTAGTGGCTCTGCCATGCAAAGCGTGCTTGGCTCCGAAATCATGCAGCTGGCACCACATCCATGGCCGGCCTTCGTAGCTGTTGATCCTCTGCCATTGTGGTATGCTCTCGCTAAACAGTTCTAGAATGAGCATGTCTTGGCGATTTGTCGGACCGCTCAGGTAGGCTTGGATGCGGTCCTGGCTCCAGAACTTCTGTTCGGCGAAGAAAAGCCAGCCCTGCATAAGCCAGATGGAAGCTGGATTCACATCGGTCAGGCCCTGGTATGTCTTAAATGAAACCTCAGCAAGGTATTCAGCGTCTCCTGAGTTGGGTTGGATTTCGTTAAATTGGTCGAGGGTATAGATATTCGTGACGTTGCCATACGCCTCTAGCTGCTTGGTTAGAAACAGATTTTGCAGTTCCGCATATGTTTCTTCAAGCGGGCTAAGAAACAATGTATGGCTGTTCTTGTCGGGAAAGTCACCCCACCCAGGCGCTTCCTCGACATGTGCATCGGGTCTTATTCTCTTGAACGCTTCAGGGACGAACCCTGGAAAGGCGGGAAGTGCAGGTGTGATCCCTAGCTCTACCATGCGGGCGACAATCTTCCGTTGTAGTTCGAATTGCTGGTCAATCCAAGCGGTAGAGAGGAGACCCTCGCCGCCCCAAGTGCCGTGAATGTTTCCAAATCTGTTCCACGCTTGAAATGCTGCACCTGTGAAGAAGGGCAAAATCTCGTCGTCTGTGAGCCCAAATTCCCGGAATGAGTCGAGGTAAATCTTTTCATAGCCAACCCAGGCTAGCTGAATATTAACGCCACGAAGAGCAGCCCAATCCAGGAACTTTTCCCAGTCGGACCAAGTATACCATACAAAGCTATAGGAAAAGGTTACTGTGACTTACTTAGCCGAAATTCTAGTTGATGCAGATGTAAGAGGGGTACGTACCCGTGTTGAGATTATATCGCCATGGGACAACACTTGCGCCAGAGTATGGCGTCTCAGGCAAGGGTAAAGTGTCTGGAATCTCAGCGGCGCTTTCAAAGAACAGAAATTCGTCCAGATTTAGTTCACTGTTTGCATAATGACGAAGCCTAGCAAAAAAAATGGATTCAATGTTAGATATTGGAGCACGGGTTCAATCCCTTAAAAGGCAAAGACACACTTACCCTCTTGCCAGAGCACTTCGTGTGGTTCCTTGGATGTGTATCTTGCCATTTTGCGATGAGACTGTATAGTTGTCGTTTGGAGGTATATTCCATCTCGACCATTTGTCGTGTCTCTCTGTTAACTCAAACGTAAACTGGTCTCCATGACCATGTAGCCAGCGATCGGCCAACGCTTTGACTCCATCCTCCGAAGCAGAAGAAGCAGAGGCAACAGCACCAGACAGCGCACCACAAAGGCCGAATATAATGGAGATTTTCATGTTTATGCGTAATTTCCATAGAACAGAAAGCAATGATGCTCAGTATCAGCACACACTACCGTGATAGATTTGAGCTTTTATAGAGAGTTGGCTTGAAGTCGCTGGCGCGGGAATGCCATCAGCAAAGCTCCGCCTTATCCGTGTGCTTACTGGTGAAACATGCATGTTACGTTACTGTTTAATAAATAGCGAATGTGCAGAGTCAGACAACGTTTTTCCCTCCTAAAGATTATCCAGTGCGAGATCAGGCTCGGATAATCCTTGGACCTAATATAAGTTACCGACAGGCTATACCGGTATAAGCAGTTCCGAGTTGGAAGAGCCTTGTGGCGTTGAATTATTTATGCCGAATTCTCCAACGAGAGGGGTAATAAATGGGATAAATACATACTACCACAACTTATCAAAAGGTCGAGTCTTTAAGATTGAAAAGATGACTGTATCTTTCCCTTGTACCTAGTACAGTAATAGCGGTGCGAGTGACCATCAACCCAGGTACACCTTTAGCGCTGATGGAGACCGCTGTAGCGTCTTGCACAGCGGCCGTCCGATCCCGCTGCAGGTGAGGTTGGTGCAAAAATGCGCCGTAAGGTGTCGCCCTAACAGCGCGTACCTCTCTAAATTGAAGCTCGGGCGCCCCCACGTGCAACCGCCTACTACGATTGGCTGTCCCGAGCGCCAGAACCTCGAGATATCCACTTCTCAACCAAACATTTCAACCTCATCTGCATCAAACGCATAGCGTCTAGGAGAGCAATTGGGGTCGCGCTCGCACTCTCCCAGCCATTTAGGCCTCCTCATTCCACCCTCCAATGCCATCTCTGCTTCTGCAATAGCGCCCAGGCGCCATGATATCCTCAAGATCTGCTTGCTCGAGGTGCGTGGCTCTTTTGCGCCAGGCTCGCATCGAGCCAGCCTTGGTCTCTGCGGCATACTCAACCGTGCCCGAAGCTGCTATATCGCGGCCGGAGACAAATGGGCAGACATCATACCGACCACACAAGAAATGGGCCCAAAAACATGGCACACACCGGCCGAAACGGCCTCGTATGCCCAAGGAATCGGTGTTGGATGTCTTCAACGACGTTGTCGACGCCTCTCGCGACCAGCAACCATCCGAGGCCAGCCAGCTCTCTACTCTC
Source organism: Lecanicillium sp. LEC01 (assembly GCA_002242745.2). NCBI lineage: Eukaryota > Fungi > Ascomycota > Sordariomycetes > Hypocreales > Cordycipitaceae > Lecanicillium > Lecanicillium sp. LEC01. The sequence goes on from NIWZ02000094.1 coordinate 45,567, forward strand.
CTCAATGATCTCGAACTCGAAGCCAAAGTGCGCCAGCTCATTGCAGAAGATGCTCCGCTTCCGTCGAAGCTTGAGAAATTCAACACCATGGTCTGGCATCACCTACAGAGCCTATCACGAATACCGCCCCAACTCCGCAAGTTGACTGCCGACTTTGTTGCCTCGTGTTGTGACGAGATGGTACAGACCGGCCAGGTTGAAAACAGCGTTGCCATTGCACGCGTTGCCAACCATATCGGCAAAGCTACCCCGGAGATGCTTGGCGCCCTTGTCCTAAACCTCTGCCACGCGCTGACGAATGGCCCCTATGACGCCGCCTTTCATTCCGGAGCGGAAAGGGAACTCAACGACCTCTGGAAGCTCATTACTCAGTCGAGTCGCAGACTTCATGGCGAGGAGCTGCGCTATTATTTGCCCTCGACAGACGCGGACAATGAAGTGGCGTCTCTTGAAGATAGTCTTGTCAGCCTCTTTCCGCATTTCCACACAACTCAAGCGCGTCACTTGGTTCCGGGGCTCTTGGCCACAATGTGTGTGTTTTCAGATGCGCGCGTCTCTGGAAAGGCTTTACTAGAAGCTGCGGCGCCACTGATCAATGCAGTCTCGAGACACATTAAACGTGGGAGCGCAATAGAGCTTCTTCAGTTTGACGATCCAGAAAGATTTCCCAAACAAAAACAAGACGAGCTCGCCGCGTACGTTGCAGACCAATGGCCTGCAGCCACGAAAATGCTCGGTAATGAAAAGGCCCAATGGCGCAGAGGCGTCGGTCATGGACACCGGTCTCCCGTCCGAGCCTTTCACCAGAGCATGCGCACTGCATACCGTGCTCGCAATATTCCAGCTATCGAGACGGCCTGGAAAAAATTTACGCACAAACTACGCCAGAGTCCCTCCCTACGCGAACAGATCCAGCAAGATGATGAAAACCTGCTTGACTACTGCGTGTTCGTTTTCTCTGCTATTCGACGCCCTAGCCAGCTGCAAGAAACCATGGACATCATGGCGGACCTAAGTATACAGCCAACGCTCAGAACCTACACTGGTATGTTGCACGGTTGGAAGATTTGCAAGGACGTGCAAAGGGTCGAGGCCCTGTGGAATCAGCTTGTGGCGTCGGGGGTAAAACTAGACGCCTTTATTTGGACTACCCGCATCTCTGCGCTCATCACAATGGGTCACCCTCAGGCTGGTATTCAAGCACTGGCCGAGATGCAACAAATCTGGGCCGATGCCAACGCAAAAGGCGCCGTCGAATCTACTCCCGCTGCTGTTCAGCCTACGATTGAAGTCATCAATGCCGCTTTACAAGGCATCATGCGCCTAGACCCTAAGGCTGCCCAGAATATCCTGGCCTGGGCCCAGCGTCAAGAAATCAAGCCTAACACGGCAACCTACAACATCATGCTTCGGGAGACGTTCCGAACTGATGCCCGGCGCGTGCATGATGTGATGAAATCCATGGCAGAAGACGGTATCGAGCCTGATAATGCCACCTTTACCATCATCCTAGAGGAAGTTTTGAGCTCGACGGCCAATGCCGACACAGCCGAACAAGTCGAAAGTGTCAACCAGGCATTGGCGGATATGGAAGAGGCCGGGCTACGACCCAACCTCGAAACATACGCCAAGATGCTCTACGCGGTGTCCTCGCTTGCAGGCGGTTCTGACGAGGCTATTGACGCCATTCTACAGCACATGAAGGGCAACAAGCTCACCATGACACCACACATGATTACAATCCTGATAGAGCGTGCCCTTGCACAAGACCAGCCGAGCATTGCATCCGTGACGTCACTCCTTGCCAAGCACGGCATGACAGACGTCAGCAAAGGTGACCAGACGCTCTGGGAGCGCGTCATGAGCGCACATGCCGTCACCGGCGACCCCATCAGCGCCATGGGCATTTTCAATAGTCTCGCGGCCAAGGGAAGACCCGTCACTTCGCTGTCTTGTCTCAACGACCTGCTTCGTTCGCTCCACGATGCAAACATGATGGAGACGGCGCAGAGGGTCGTGGATGCGGTAATTGACCACAAGATGGAGATGATCAAGTCGAATGGCATGGACGACGCACGATTCTGGAGGCATCATTTCTGGCATCTAGCCAGGGACTGGGGTCTGCTGAAAAACAAGGGGCCGCCTGAATTGATGGAACAGATGCGTCGTAACTAAAGCGTGATTTTGATGTACAACATCCTTCTTCTCGTCGTTCTGTATAATAGTATATAGGTACACTAATAAAAACCTGTCCATAATATGAGCATGTATTTCGCCATAAAACTCCAAGCCTGACGAAAAAAATATCCACCAGAACCAAAACTCCTAAATCCCATTATATGCCCTAGCCTAATTATCATGATTCATCCATTTCATTCTCTGCCTCTTCCGCTCCCGCTTCCGTTTCTGCTTCTGCCTCCTTTGCCTCCCCAGGGCCAGACGCTCCAAGCACAGCAACAACCCTCTCCATTCCCTCAACCTCGTCTTTCGCCATTCCACGGCCCGAACCCTGCCACTGGCCATCACGTACCTCTCCTCCTGGCCCAAGCTCCAATCCTGTCTCTGTCTCAAGATACCGTCTCGACGCGCCTTCAACATACTCTGCGCGCTCCCGCCTCCACGTCTTCTTGCGTCCACTCCCTTCGCCTTCACCCTCCTCCTCCTCCTCTTCCTCCATTTTGGGCAAAATCGTCCGCAGCGAAGCAGACAAGCTTCTAAGCGACTGCATCTGCGAAAGCGTAAACTCAGCCGTAGTAGTAATCGGCTTCACCGAGCCCCCCTGCTCCAACGTGCCTCTATCGCGCAAAAACCCCAACGAGTTAACCGGCACAGCATCGACACCTTGCTCCTCCTCTTCTTCGCCTTCTTCCTTCTTGACCGCCGCCGCCGCCGGTCCACGACCAGGACTCTTGACGCCCAGCGCAGCGCGCAACTTTTTCAGCAGCGCATCGTTCCGCACGCGCTCCGCCTCCAGCGCAACATGCAGCCTCTGGCTAGCCTGCACACGTCTCCGCAGCTGTGTCACCGACTCGGTCGTCGGCGCGTCCGGGCCCTGAGCAGCGTCCAGGTCAAGCCCGTCGTAATGCGCGAGGCGCACGTACGGCTGGTCGGCGTGCTTGACGGTGAGGATATTCTTCATGGTGTAGAGCTCGAAAATGTCAAAGTTTTTGTCAATGGCGGTGTTGAGGAGCGTTTCGAGCTGGTGTGTGCCGTTTTCGATTTCGCGCTTGGCTGCTGCTTCTTCGGGAACTGCTGCTTCGGTGCCATTGCTTTCGTCGCGGGCTCGTTTCTTGGAGGTGAAGCCTAGGCTTTGGGCTGGGAGGGAGACGAGGAGGCGCTCGACTGAGTCGATGGCGCGGTCGGCGAGGACGTTGACTGCGTTGATGATGTCGTCGAGGAGGGCCTGGCGCCGTGGGCGTTTTGTTAGGGAAATGGTTGGGAAATATTGCCTGGCGGGGTTTTTTGGTACATACCACGGGAGGGTAAGTGAAATGTTCTGTAAGGAGCTCATATTCGGCATTGTTTGGCGCCGACATGGTTTGCTGCGATGCGCGATGGTCGACGCGTCTTTTGTCGTTTGTATTTGATGGCGCGTAGTCACCGTATGTGACGGGCAGTGAGGTGTCTACATGCGCAGCAAAATATGTATGGGATGTATGAAAGACAGTATTAAAGCATTGAAGAGGGATTGAGATTCAGGGCTTGTATACAAGGCCAGAGAAAATAAGTTGGTAGGATTAAGTTGATTAGTAGGTAGGGGTGTAACTTGTCGCACGACGACATGTGTGAGTTACTTGCACAACGGTCCGGTCCCATGTTCGGCGGGGCTGTCTTCAACGGGCGATATACGTCAGACCGTCCCCGCCCGCTCTCGTCGCATCCCAGTACGACATCCCAACAACATCACCACCACTTCCGCACCATTTCTTCTCTTCCTTTGCGCCGTCTACTCTCTCTATTTGTTAAGCACATATCTTCACACAATAAAATATCTTACAACTTCGCAGCGACAGACATATATATCTCTCTCCAAAGAAAAAATGCCCTCCTCGTTCGGAGGCGTCCTTAAAAAAGGATGGCACCCCGAGAAAGGCGGAAGCTCGGGCGGTTCAGGCAGCTCCGGAGGCACAAGGAGTAAAATCAGCGGCCAGGTGGTACGAAAAAGAATTTCCTACCCTACCCTGAAAAAGACTAATCCACATCCTCTCACTTGCAGAAAGGCATGGTTGGCCGCGGCGACGACAACGCCAAAGCAAGAGAACGCGCCGAAAACCACGTCTCCCGCCCGCTCAACGACCTAACCGACCCGGACTCATTTGCACCTCCTCCCAAACGAACCGGCACCGGTCTCGCACCAGCTCCCACAGCAACATCGTCACAGCGCAAAGTCATTACCGCGCCGTCAAAGTACCAGGATCCGCATGGACCACGCGTGGACGCGCCGCAGAAGATATCCCATGACCACGAGCTCGAAGCTGCCGAGGCGTCGGCGCCGCCAGTCAAGAGGGGTGCTTACCGCACAAATACTACGGGCTACACGACTGATAACTTGCCGCTGCCGCCGACGAGGAGAGATTCGGCGAATAGCCAGCCGCGGACTATTACGAACGGCCCTACTGGAGGCTCAGGAGGAGGAGCTCAAAGGGCGCTGCCATCCAACCAGGCGCCGAGTTTGCCGCCGCGCTTACCGCCTCGAGGTGCAGCAGGAGGGAGTCCGGCAGCGAGTAGCAGTCCGCAGTTAACAGGAAATAGCGGTACGCTGAACAAAGGTGCCGTGAATAGGTTGGGCGCTTCGGGAGTTTCGGTGCCCGGATTCGGAATCGGACAGCAACAACAAAGCGGCAGCTCGGGAGACAATGCGCAAAATCAGCCGTCGGCACCGCCACCAGCGCAGCAACCTGGTCATCTCGGGGAATTGCAGAATAGGTTTTCCAAAATGAGGACTTCAGAACAGGCCCAGCCACAGCAAGACAGTCAAAGTCAACAAGGTACTACATGGGCGCAGAAGCAGGCTGCTGTCAAGACGGCATCACAATTCCACAAGGATCCTTCCTCTGTATCGTTTGCAGACGCCAAGTCGGCGGCGAGTACGGCCAATAACTTCCGCGAGCGGCATGGCGAGCAAGTAGCTTCGGGCATGAGGGCAGCAAACAATGTGAACCAAAAGTACGGTGTGGCGGACAAGGTTGGTGCATTCTCGCAACGGGCTCAGGGGCAGCAAACACAACAACCGGTTCATGCCCCTCAGCAGTCGGGCATTGCAGGGAAGAAGAAGCCGCCGCCGCCGCCGCCAAAGAAGAAGCCAGAGTTGTCCGCGATGCAGCCGGCTCATGATGAGGACGCGCCACCTCCGATTCCCACGTCTACGCGGCCAACATTTTGAATGAATTGAGGGGAGGAAATTAAAAAAACAAAAAAGAAATATGGGTTAGGTCGACAGGCGTTCACGAGTTAACACGGTTTGAGACACAAGGCATGTAGCATTGTAGCATTTGGGGGTCATAAATTCATCCCTTGTTTTTTTATCAATCCATTAGCCTCTTTTTTTCCTGCTATGCACGAAAAAAAAAGAATGGGACTTTTATATATCAGATATGCGCAACGTTCTGCACATCCATGCTTAGACCTTCATCTGCTCGAGACCGTGCTTCCAAACAATGATGTAGGGAGTGACACCGTCCTCGCGGTAGTTGAGGAGGATAACACTGCAGAAGAAGCATTAGTAATAATCTCTTAGAGCAAGCAAGCAATCTTTTTTTGGTTGAAACATACAGGCCATCGGGGTCCATGGACTCGCCAGTGTAGAACTCAAAGTCCTTGAAGTTGGGCAGGAGCTTCTCCTTGACGTAGGTCTGGGCACCCTTCTCGAAAGCGGTCATGGTGTCGGCATCGGCGCCCTTCTCCTGGAGCTTGGCCTTGACAGCCTTGAAGTAGCCTGAAATTTTCACAATAGGGTTAGTTGACTGTTTCGATCCCCAAGAGCGTGTATGTGTATTGTATTGTCTTGTATAGGTGTGACAAACCCTTGAGGTAGGCCAGGTAGCCCTTCTTGTCGAAAGAGGTGCTCTGGAGACGGAAAGAGGCGACAATGTTGTTGACCTTAACGTCGGCATCCTCGAGAGCCTCATCGGCATCTTCAGCAGAGGCGTTGGCGCCAGTGTCGACATTGATGGCACCCTCCGTAATCATGGCGCAGTCGGCCTCGTAGACGATGCCATCGACGAGCTTGGGCTCGTACGAGTCAGAGAGAACCTCGTCGCCGGTGAGGATGTCCTAGAAAAAAAGGAAGTGTAAATGTCAGCAAATCAAGCTTCACTTTTTCTTGGTATTTCTCGTCGCGACAGTTTTTGTCGAGAGAGAGGGGTTCCTCAGGAGCGGGGCAGGAAAAGAAAAAAGGAAAGCAAAGAGACTGAACGGCGCAAAAGCGAAAGCGGCGCATCGCAAGTCTCTAGCTGCAGCTACTGAAGAAGTAAAGGAGTTCATCGTACCTTGAAGATAAGCATGATTGCGGTATTGGTTTCGTCGAAACGAGGATGAGGCCTGGTAGAATGCGAAGAACGAAGCGTCTGGGATGGAAGGTGGGAAAGGGACAAAAAGTGGAGGGGTTCTCTGCAATTCACAGTTTTTGGCTGGCCTGGCCCTTGAGGGAGAGAGGGGGTCAGTGTTTTTGGTGGGGTTTTGTTATTTTTTTTTTTTACTTTCACATTGCCAGGTCGGTCGAGTCCTGACCTAGCCGCCTGTTAATTGGTTACCTGTCTCCAGTAAGCGGGCCTGCGCTTACCACGAGTACTCGCTAACGAGGCGGACTCGGGACGGAGCTTTGCCCCGCCAAAGGGCCTCGAGGAAATATTCAGTTACACCAAATCAAAGTTGTGTTTAGATGCATTACTACATCGGGGTTGCCGTTGCTCCTCATTGGTTACTGTATTACACGGACAAGCTCTTCCAGACGCCAACGATCCAATCCCTGAGAAATGTTGGGGTCTCGCCCCTGCTAGAGGAAAGAAAGCTTGTTGGAATTCATCAAAAGTAGGTTCGAGTCTTTGGCAGCTGACGTCAAACGGGGCCACTCGACTGTCGACGTCTTCAAAGTCCTATTTGAGCCTTGCCTTGACCGATGGATATGTGCCGGGAGAGATTGTTAGCAAAGGATTTTTATGTTTATTGAAAAGACTGACGGTATCTACCTAGCCACGGCATATGGATGACCCAGCTGGCCGAGCTATAATGCTGACAACGGCAAAACTGGCAATACCGCCAATGCTGCCAATACTATCTAGATTATACGAATTCGGGGTTCCTCGTTACATGGATCTAGATTATGCATACTCGTCGACGAAATAATGGTATAATTAAAGCCTTCCTCGTGATAAACAATGTTTCTGTGCAAGTTGAAAGAATTAGAACTTTACCATTCTTCCCGTGCCGAACTGAACCATGCTGTTTGTACTATACAAAGTGCTCCCACACCTCCTCAACTCATCACGACTGCGGCTCGTCTTTGAGTAACGGAAACATGGTTCTTGAATTTGGAAAAATGCGGCAAAATTATCAATTAATCTCAAAACGTTATTTCTTAATAATTTTCCTTAACGCATCAGGGCCAGCTCGGCTTACAGTGTTACGGGGTATTCAGCGTTGTCTGTGCGGTATCAGCGTAGGGTAGCCGGCAGCCTTCATCTTGGACTGCACAAACATAGAGTAAAGAAGCTTACACGGCTCATGATATAGCGTGTACGTACGATTCGCAGCCTGACATTGAGCTGGCTAACGGTATGCGATGAGAGCGGTTTCTTCTATCCACGCAGGAGCTTCCATTCACGCTACGAATAGTGCATGAGATCAGCGTCGTCTGAATTCATGGTCCTGACATCCTCAACAGCAAGGTCGAGCTTTGCATGTAAAGACGAATGAAAGATGCACTAGGGACAGATGCTGCAAATACTATATACATACAATACGGATGTAATGTTTCCGTTACAGTATGGTCAGTCAATCATATCGTATTGGCGCTCTCCCACTGCCTGGTAACTGAACCCTCTCTGCTCGGGTATTAATCTCCCTTGGCCGTACGCGCATCCTCACGGACTTACGACTTGGGCTCGGATCGGGCTCTTACCCAAAAGAGCAGCCTCAGAACTGGACAGGAGCCTGACTGTTCACGACGGAAAAGATACATGGCAGAAGTACCGAATTATCAGATGCGGGTAGCTGTGGGGCAGGATGGTTTTGAAGGTACCTACCTACCTTAGTAGTGCTGGGTTTATGATTTTCGCCACCCGCTTGGGGGATGGACTAAGTACTCATGCAGGTACCTGAGTCTAGCCCGTGATTATAGCGAAAGTGTAGGTACTCGTGCCTTGTTCATGAGTAGTACTACATAATGTAATTAAAGGTACATTGCAAACCCGCAGGTAAATGGGCTGTTCTTGGAGTTCCGCCATTGGTAGGTGGGCAAGGATACAGACATGCCGAGTGGTGTGATTCTGATGGTGTTGCTGTGTAGGTATGGGTCTATTGTTAGACAAGTTGGTATGCTTGGCTACCTCTTTTGCTGGCGTATTCGTGGGGTGTAGGTGTAGGCGTCATTTGTGGCGGCGCAGGCCGGTCGTATTGCGTGGTGTCTTCTGAAACCGGGCTATCCGAGATATGGCTGGCTCGGACTGCTTGGACAGATGGAAAGGGAATCCAATCAATGACAGTTGCAAGAGAAATATTCCAATTTTCCAATTAACCCGTAAGTCTCGCTCCCACTAAACCAAAAACAGGCCTTTTTTTTTTCGTCTTTCCTCTTCTAAAACTGGGCCACCATCTCCGAGCCTCCGACCAGAACAGACAGACCATCGAAGCATTGCCTGTCAAACCCACTTTCGGGCACGCAAACAGCCACCCACAGCGCTCGACTGCTCTGTAATAAGCCAAGGGGGCGCCCGATTTTCCCAATTTCCATCCTTTTTGCCTGCTCCACCTGCTCGTCATCTCAGGTTCTTCTTCTTCTTTCTTCATCTCAAGCATTCACACCCACGCTCCTTTTTTTTCTTGTTCAACCGATTGCTATTATACAGAGACGCCAGGATACATTAATTCAAAAACGACCAGAGAAGGATTGTCTTTTCTCTTCACTTGTCTTCTTCGCGTCTTCTCGCTTACGACCTCTTTCCCTTTTGCGCTCGGCTCGGCCGACCACATGGTAATTGCATCGCGGTAAAACACCGCGTCGCAGTTCCCGCCCTCGCCCTGATCTTCGACCCTCGAACGCGCCGCTTCGCATCAAACAGAACTCCCTTTTGCGCTTTGCCTCGCCAAGTCATGGTCAACGAAACCTCGGATCCATCGTCCGCCATGGCAAATAGCACGCTCTTCGACACGGCGCTTCCCACGCTGCCGCAATATACTCTCGTCCCCAAGCCCGACCTCATCTCGTGGTGCCCCGACTTTTGGCTGTGCCTCGTCCTGCCCGTCGTCGTCTACTGGGCCATGTCCACCGTTTTCCATCTAATTGATACCCTCGATCTCTTTCCGCAATACCGCTTGCATACCCCCGAGGAAATCCTGCGCCGCAACCACGCCACACGCTACCAAGTCGCCCGCGACGTCATCATCCAGCAAATAATCCAAATCGCCACGGGTGCTGTCCTGCAGCTGACCGACCCGCCCGAGTTCATTGGCAAGAGTGAATATGACATTGCTGTCTGGGCGACAAGAGTCCGTCTCGCCCAGCGCCTGCTGCCGGGCCTCTTTGGCATTTTTGGATTCAATGCCACGGCCATTTCCAAGAGCATGTCTGCGTCGCATCCCATGCTTGCCGGCGCCGTTGCTGGAGGCTACTATCCGTTCCTCAGCACCGAGTCTTCGGCGCCCGTTTTTGCCAGCTGGGAAATGATGGCTGCCAAGGTCATCTACCATGTGCTTGTCCCTGCCGTGCAATTCTTTGTCGCCATTTTCATTCTCGACACTTGGCAGTACTTTTTGCATCGACTTATGCATATGAACCGATGGCTGTACAGTAAGTTTGATTCTCACTACACATATATTTAATTGCCATCTGCTAACGAGTCCAACCAAAAAGCCACTTTCCACTCCCGACACCACCGCCTGTATGTTCCCTACGCTTACGGCGCGCTGTACAACCACCCGTTTGAAGGGTTCCTTCTCGACACCCTCGGAGCTGGCATTGGTTTCAAGGTCACTGGCATGACGACCCTGCAGGGCACGTGCTTCTTTACCTTTTCGACCATGAAGACGATTGACGACCACTGCGGCTATGCGTTTCCTTGGGATCCGCTGCAGCTCATCACCAACAACAACGCCGCATACCACGACATTCACCACCAGACGTGGGGCATCAAGGCCAACTTTTCGCAGCCCTTTTTCACATTCTGGGATCAGATTCTTGGGACAAAGTACACGGGCAAGCGGACAAACAAGCAAGATAGTCAAAATGGCTCCGTCAAGACTCGATAAGCGGCTGTGCCTGAGCCGCTTCTTTATATATTTTTATTGGACTTTATCTTGTCTATTACAAGACAAACCATTTTTATGAAATTGTTTTTTGGATGATGGGTAGGGTCGGCTGGCGAACAACACGACAAATTATAATATTATAATAACAATTTTTTGCTGTTTCCCGTCTCTTGGAGTCCAGCTCTTCTTGGAGCTGGAATTGATTGCAGACGGAAACGCAAAAGAATCCGGGCTTGAAACTTTTGGGAGTGTATATAACGGGACCGTACTAGGTCGTCCCCCCTTTTTTTTTCAAACTTGCTTGCCTGAGACTTGCTTACCAGGGCACAAGTGTTTTCTTGCCTGGAATAGAACAAGGCTCCTTTTTTACTATTTTCATGTATATTACCCTTTTTTGGTACAATTTTCTTTTTTTGGTGTTTTGTACACCTTTCACGTCTCTCGTTTAGCATGGCGATGGTCTTGAATAACAAACTTTATCTCAAACAACCTGTTCAGGAAAAACAGCTTTATTCACCGTGGTGCGTTGGGTTTAATTGCCCCTTGTTCATTGAGTTGCTGATTCAACCACGTCCCACTGAACCCCATCCATCTGCGCCTGTCGAATCTGCACACCCGTGTTGATGCGTTTGCGATCTGTTGTGCCCTTTCGCTTTTGGCAGCATCTCGGCACGGCGAGGATGTGACTGCGCGCAGTGTATGCGGCTGCGTCGACGTGGAACTGGAGGGCTGAGTTTGCGTAGGCGCCGTCGTCGTGCTCTGTTTCTAATATGTTGATTTGGAGGGTTTCGGGGTTGGAGTCGTTGGGTGGGATGTTGTGGTCGAATGTGATGCCGTAGTAGTCAAATTGGCTATACAGTAGGAGTATTAACTTGATGACTTTGTTTACTTTCTTCTTTTAAGGAAAAGAACCTAAAGGAGAGGAAAAGGAAAGGAAGACATGGTAAGAGAAAGGGGGTGTGAAATTGGTACCTTATTGGTTTCGGATCTATTATCCAACGGAGATATTCATCCCTCACTACCAAATCACCACCATCATCATCATCATCATCATCTTCAGTAGACGGTTCACAGCCATAGATGGTGCGATACGCCAACTCGGCGAGCTTCGGTCCCGCAGGTTGGGGAAACTCGGTGCGGAAGCCGTCTGTTGTTACCCAGCGTATCTCCGGAAAGAGTTTCTGGATGGATACAGTTGGGCCTTCGATTTGTATTCTCAGCGGTTTGGAGTGCGGTGGGAAGTGTAGCGGGTGGTGCGGGGAGTGAATGCAGGGTGGGATGTGTAGTTGATATGCCATTGGGGCAGCTATACTGGCTAAAGCAGCTGTAAGCTTGAATAGGATTGTTTTTTTTTTCGTTTCTCAGAGGAAAGGGTTTCCTTGTTGGAACTGATACTTTGTTTGGGCTTAGATTGTGACGGCTGATGCAATGTTGTACTCTGGACTATGCACGCTGCGCGGTGAGATGCATTGATGTGTTGGCAGTCAAGGAGTGTGTAGCCAGCCTATTGCACGCACAGAGTTAGTTTGCTGCGGCAGCAATGACACGCTACAAAAGAAAAAAAAAATTGCCGAAATTAACATTATTTACTTGTTCCGCCTTCCTGTTTTATCTATTTCCCAGAGTCAAAATCTCTAATTTTCACGCATGGGGGTGGTGTATTTCACATTCCGGTGTAATAGACTTATACATTGTCCACGTGAGAGGGAATGTATTATTAGTAGGTAGTACAGGGATCTGATCCGAATGGCACTGAAAACGGTTGGTGCTGGGTTTTGTTTGTCAGATGCCACACTTGTCAGCCCTCCGAAAACATGGGCCACGGGAATTGGCTACTCGTACTTTGCGAGCTGGGCGCTTTTCTGCAGGAGTCTTGTGCTGGCTGACCTGCAGTGTAAAGGCTGTGCGTGGGTATGTATGTACGATTGGTAATTAGCCAATCGTCTACCAGGTAGCATTTAAGCCACCACAGAAAGCTGAGTGTGGCTTGCTCGTGCTGCTATAAATATGGCCAAAGATATTTGGCGCTATGCCGTCTTTGCAAAGAAAGCCTTTAAGTTAGTAGGTAGTCGTAGCTGAGGCTAAATCGGGCACAGCCATGGATACTTCTACCAAAAGACAGAACCAGGCCGGTGAGCTCGTTGTCACCATGGCTTGCACTGGGCCAAAATACATTACGTCTTGTATTTACCTTCACGCAATTGAAGTTCAGTTGGTCATCTTATGGCTGGTCATGTGATGTGCATGGTTAATCCCCCGCTTGAACTCAGCTTGGCATCTGTTTGTCTGCCTTAACACTTGGTAGGAAGCCAATGTTGCGAGCTCGAGTGCTTTGCCTAGGTACCTAGCTACTCGTATACAAATCCAAAGACGCATCTATTCCTTTTCGAGCATGTCTCAGCATCGGTATCAAGTCATATACGCACCTTCAAAAGATGTGTCTCGTGGCGTAAAGTCCGTCTTTCTCGCAGGCACAGCCAGCAGAGTCGACCCAACAGACTGGCGAGAGACTCTATCTAGCATGCTTTCCGAAGCTCCCCTGACAGTATACAACCCGTACCGTGCAGACTGGGACAGCACATGGCGTGAAGACGCCACTTTTGCTCCATTCCGGGAGCAGGTAGAGTGGGAGCTGGACAAGCAAGAAACGGCAGACGTGGTGATATTCTACTTTCACCCGGCTACGCAGGCACCTATCAGTTTGCTTGAGCTGGGCTTATGTGCTGCTGCAACGCCGGGGAAGGGGATTGTGGTTTGTCCCGAGGGGTATTGGAAGAGGGCGAATGTGCAGATGGTGTGCGAGAAATTCGGCGTGGAAATGGTAGGGAGCTTGGAGGAGCTTGGACAAGCTATTGTGAAGAGACTGCCTGCCTGATGATGTATCGACTCGTTGCATGACAATCTTAAGGAACGTACTCCGTAGTTGGGCGACTTGGGGCCCGAAGTTACCAGTGATGCTCGGGCCTGATGAAACGTGGCAGTTTACACTGTTATTATTAGAGAGGGCATATTTTGCTGGATGATAAGGAGGTTTGCCTTTTTTTTTTCCACGATGCCGTTTTTGGTGCAGAGTACGAGTCTTGATGTTGACGGAGGTTATAGTACTAACATAGTACCTAGGTAAGGTGAGTTTCGGCTCAAAGGTGGAGGTACCTATCCCCACTGTAATTTAATCTCGTTGCTGCCAAGAAAAGGCGGTAGCGAAGCCAGCCCGACAGCTGGTTTCACTGTCAGGGCGGCCCCGCCAGGTTGTAGGTCAGGTCTGGTGTGCCTTGTGGGCGTTTTGTCGTTTCCGGTTGGTGGCTTGAGGCACCCGTTCGACAGGACTGGAAGCGACGATGATTATTGCTGTGCTTGTCAGCGGCTGTCGAGTATTTTCTTTTTATCAATGGCTCCTCAATTTTTGGTACCAGACAATCTAGAAAACAGAGACTCTTGTCGCCCAGTCGGGAATAAAAGAACAGATACTCGTACTCGTACCGGTGAGACGAGTAAAGGTGCCAGGCAGATGCAACCATTTCTGCCATGTAGTTGGCAGATTGGCTCCATAATGAAGTAGACAAGGAAGACAAAAGCATATAGTAATTAGTATTCAAAAACGGAAAGAAACGTCCTGAATTGAGGTGTCGCCAAGCTCGGGAATCAAGGCAGCTGCTGCATCCGGACTTGTTCTTTTTGCTGCAACTACTAGGTAGGGAGTACTGCTAGGTTCAATTGAGGAACCCATGCCCATTTGTTTGTCGGCCACTAACACACCTAGCGCAATTGGACGCTGGCGCCATGTTAGCGTCAATGCGCTGTACATGTACATGCATCTGTACCTTAGCTGTCAAGTCCTCGTTTCCCCTTGCCCACGTTGCTCCCAACCCAAACCCACACCACCCACACTTCTTCACAACATCCGCTACCCAATCGCTGCAGCGCCCGCCATCATAGCTCCGTCACTGGCCGCCCTTGTTTCTCCATCTACCGGGCACTAAATGGGCCATTCCGTCATGGGCAATTTTAATTTCAGCTCGCAAGTCGACCACCACGGTTCTACTACGAGTACTCGTACAGACGATGCTGCAGCAAAGGTCACCGAACAGCCACCAGTCTTGTCACCAATCCAAAGCGTAAACCCACCAACCTCTTTGGGCCTACGAGTAATTACTCGCCATTGTCCAAGTTTGGCTGGGTGTCATGGTGTCAAGTAGTTTAATTTATCTACATTGGTGTCCCCCCTCCATCCCCTCACTTTTCCTTCTTTCCAAGATCTGTGTGATTCTGCATCATGAATCGACAATAGCACATCCCGTCGGCAAGACTCACACGCCATTGTTTTGTCCATTTTACCGACGGCATACAACTATCCAACGGGGTTCAATTGAACAAGAAGATATTGGATCGTCAGATTTCCCCCAATTGCGAAACAGACGACGACTCAGGCTATGCGTTGTTCGACCAAGCTCTAGCCGACAAACTTAAGCTTGTCAACGCAATCGAATCACCATCTTGAAACAACAGACCACGCCATACACAAAGAAACTCGGCCACATATCCCAATCGTTCGTCGACTGATTCTAAGCGCTTTTCCTGATCTTCGAGTCGTGTCGCTTAGACTCTTGCGCCTCTCCCTGTCCCTCTCATATCCACCCGCCACGCCTTCACCCCTGCAATTCGCATCCACATCCGCAACCAGACAGACAGCGGCCCCATTACGGCGCTTGCGGCCTTGTCAGTCTACTCAGCTTCATTGGCTCACGGATTGCGCCGCCGCGTTTCAGCTTCTACTCTGTCAGTCGCATAAGGATTGAAAATTCATGGGCATGACATGACATGATCTTTCTATTCCTGTAACCGCCATTTTTTTTCTATCTAAATTCTGTTACGCGATATCCGAAACGGTTCCTGGATCCACCACTGTGCTCCCTTGCCGCGTGTGAACCATTCATTCTCGTCTGGCTAGCCGCTCAACATCGTCATTTGACGCCATTGGCGAATTCAACTGCGAGATTTCAAGCCTTTACATGCAAGAGTCTGAGTCTCTTGATGGAAATTGACTGGATTCTTAAAATACAAAAAACGAGGCTGCTGCTGCCTCTTCTCTCAGCAGGATGGATCCTTCAAGGACCCTCGTCACCTTTTTGCTGTAAGTCAACTTTTTTGTCTCAACTCATCTTTTACCAACACGTCTGCTTCTTTGCATTGGTTTTTCGCCAATTGTTGCAACTCACTTCACCAATTATGTATTTTCCGTTACATACATCCCATTCCTCGCCAAACACCACACAGACCCTTCATCTCGCCCTTCTATACACCTTCTTCACATTCCAATCGCCCTTGACCCTTTTTCTACGCGAATCGCGTCCATCCCTTGGGCCATGCCTGGGTTGGGCCGTGCATTTCACAATTGTATTCCAATACGCCCGCAATGGCAAGCAAATCCAATTGGCTCGTGCAAAATTACCCTCTGCCTACTGGTATGCACAACACCACCATCCATCCCAGACACAACGGTTCGGCAAGCTACGCGAAGCGGATCCCCATCTGCACGCCAATATGCACCCAGCAAACAACTTGTACATCCAGTCTGCTCCCCTTTTTGTCTCATTGCCTTGAAGAAACAATCCCATTGAGGCCCGTCCCGTCTGTGCCTGTTGGGGCGCAGATGATCAAATCTCCCAATGGCACTCGATACCGCTTCACCGGACCCATCCAACCTGCTTGCAACATTGCTAACATATCCTTCTTTGCCAATCATGGCAGTGAAACAGACCCGTCTATTGCCTCTGTAGAACTCGTTGGCTCCTGGGATAATTTCTCTGCATGCTACACCATGCACCGAGA
This sequence comes from Lecanicillium sp. LEC01, assembly GCA_002242745.2. Lineage (NCBI taxonomy): Eukaryota > Fungi > Ascomycota > Sordariomycetes > Hypocreales > Cordycipitaceae > Lecanicillium > Lecanicillium sp. LEC01. Next base: position 61,860 of record NIWZ02000094.1, read on the forward strand.
CGCGAGACGCGGCCGCGGTCACTGGCGAGGCTGCCACGCTTTCAACACCAACACGCTTACCGACCTCAATGGCCATCGCTATAAGACGGACACGGGTCTCGCCATGGGCCACACCTATTACTACTATGTACGTCATTCTCTCTTTTTTGGTTTTTGTTTTTCCAGCCGTTCTTTCAGCCTCTTTTTTCTAGTCGTTCGTTTACTCTCTTCACCGCTCAGGGTCGTCACTCTTTTGTCTTTCTTTTTCTGCATCATGGCCCTTGTCCCTGCTCGTCGACTAATGCCCGCTCCCGCTGCACAGTACCAAGTGAATGGTTCAACTGAAGCCCACGACCCTATCCGACCAACAACCACGGCCTGTCCTTTTCTGCCCGGCCAGGTCGTCAATGAGCTATATATCCCCGTTGAGCGCTCTTTGCGGCAGCGCAGTGCAAGTCTCACCTCACTCGACCAAGACGCCATTCGCACCATGGATCCCAAGTCCAAGTTCCTCACGCCTCAGCCTGATCAGGATGTCATAGCTGCAGACCGACAAGGAGCTGCGACATCCACCGTCCGCTCAGTTGGCACCGCTGTTCCGGCCTTTGCACCATTCGTCGTCACCTCTACACCAGCACCCAAGTCGTCATGGCGCCGATTCTTGGCCCGCAAGCTCTCCCGACAAGACATCTCGATCGCCCAGGACCCTAATGAAGAGCGCGGCAGACAACCAACGCAATATGAGAGGAGCATGCTATCCGCCTCTTCCTCAAACTATGACGGGACATCAACACGCACTTCAGACTTCGACACTTACACACGCTCCGTCTCCCCCAGCTCCCTCTGCCGCATCACCTCCCACGACCTCTCTCCACGCTCCTCCATCGACCAAGCCTCCCTCATCCCTGATATCACCGAAGAGGACGACCTAGACGACTTTGAAGACGACGCCAACTTTGCCACATCCGTCACGGCAGAGCAGGCCATGTACACAACCCGCCTCTCGCCACCGCCCTTTAAGCGTTGTGCATCGTCCGACTCGGAGCCAACTACAACCCTCAACTCGAGCGCACTGACGCTCATCCCCGTAAAGCCACAAACAGCACACCAAAACTCGGACTTGGCCATGTCACCGACATCCACCACCACCAACACGGTGCCAACGCTGGAAACAAACACAACCAACCCCCGCTGGTCCCTCTCCTACACCTCCAGCGCAGCCAACTCGCCCGTCTCACCACAGTCGTTGTCTGCCGAATTCCCGTCTTTTTACCACACAGACGGCGACGACAATGACAATGATAATGAAGAAGACGACGAGTGCGACCCCTTTGACAATTCTCGCAGCGTCTTGTACACAGGGTATAGCCTCCCGCCGTCAAGCTACGATGAGAAAAGCAAGCTTGGTGGCAGGTTCCTTTCCTCCACTTCGCCACGCTTTGCAAATGTCAACGATTCGCCACAGCTGGGGCCTGCAAGTGGCGCAACGGTGCAGAGTACTGCTGCTGCTGCTGCTGCTGCTGCTACTGCTGGAGGGATGGATTTCCTCGGAGCGGACAGTTTGGATGTTGGGCTGGATGATTTCGCGTCGGAGATGGGGTGGCTTGCTGATTCTATTACACGGCAGTCCTAACTTTTTCTGATATCTCTCTCTCTCTCTCTCTCTCTCTCTTATTCTTTGAATTCTTTTTATACCCCATATTTTTTTATGGTTGGGTATAATTCATGAACTTGAAAAACCGGCGTCATATTGGATAGGATTGGATATCTAGCCTAAAACGGCAGGATATTTGGATGACTTTTTTTTTGCATTTAGGATTCACGGTATACCCATATATTTATAGATGTACAGTTTTTTTAGAGTTATATTCATACATATAACAACGAAAATTCATTTCACACATTATTCATTATTCATTACCATTTCATCATGTGAATGAAATTACAGCCCGCAGACTGTATGTATCTCTTGTATTTATACCATAATCCCATAAACTCCAGCCATGTATATATATTCTACAATTTCCTTTTCTTTTCCCTAGCCCAAGCCCCAAACCCCTAACCCAGTAAGTAAATAAATACAAAACCCCATATTCATATTCATACAAAAAGCAATCACGCCGCAGCAATTTCAGCATCAACCGCCGACGCACCCTCTTCCATCTTAACATCGCCCGTTGCAGATGTCTCCGCCACACCACCCTTTTCTGCATCTGCATCTGTATCTGTTTCCTTTTTATTTATATTTTCATCGCCCTCCTCCTTCTTCTCCTTTTTTTTCTTTGCATCCTCAGCCTCCTTTTCTTCTTCTTCTTTCTTCTTCTGCTTCTCCGCCTCAATCCTCGCAACCTTCTTCTGCTCTATCCTCTGCACCTCCTCCAAAGTCGCACACCTATGCGGATTCAGAAACCTCTCCGGCACGCCCCTCGCCGCATACGTGCCGCTCCCTGCCCACGCGCCCAGCAGCTTGCTCCAGCGGTATTCACCACTTGCCACGCGGCGCAGTTCCTTGCATGCGGCGGCCGAGTAAAATGTCATGTTTGTCACTGGGTCGCGGTAGCGGGCAAAGGAGCCGGTTATGGGGCAGATGGGTTGTGGTGCGGGTTCTGGCAGCGTAGGTTTTTTGTTAGCTAGGGGCTTTCTGAAGTAGGATGTGACTGGAGAAGGGGTTCACGTACTTGGGAGACGGTTCATTTTACGACCAAAAAGGATTTGTGTCTGGATTGGTTTATCCCGGATGGCGTTTTCGTTAAAGTTTTGGTATGTTATTGCGTTGCGTGTTGTTGGTTTGCCGTCTTTTTCATTCTTTGGTTCGGTGGGTTGCGGGGTACTGGTTTCGGGTTGGGTTTGGCTGATGGGGTTGTTTTCTGTGGGATTTAGAGGGTTTTGATTTTGAGGTGCGGTGTTGGTAGTGTTGGTGGTTATTGTCGCGGTGGGTTGAGGTGCTGTGTCGTTGGCTTGAGTTGTGTCGATGCCGTCTGTGGTTGGAGCCGTAAGAGTCCCTTTAGGAGCTGCACCCTGTGCTTGAACCGGCATCTGTATCTTGTCGCGGTTTTGTGCTCCGTCGTCTGTTTTGGGTTCATTCTGCTGCTCGGTTGGCTGTTCAGCTGGCTTTTCGGCTGGTGTTGTAGACGCAGGTTCAGCGTCTTCAGTCTTGATCTGCTCTGCTTCTTTGGCTGCTGGTTGGGGTGCTTCCGGCTTTGCAGCCTCAGTCTTCTTGCTTGTCTCCTCTGATGGCGCTTCTGTAGGCGCTTCTGTCGTCGGCTCTGTAGTCTCAGCCGCCTTCTCGTCTGGTCTTGGAGCATCTGCAGTCTCTGCTATAACATTTTGCGGCGCATCAGCCTTCGGAGAGTTGTCCTGAGCCTTTGCGTCTGACTCTTTTGCATCAGTCTCCTTTACAGCCGGAGCGTCCATCATAGTCACATCAGCCACTTCAGACTCTCCGTCCGTCTTCTTATTGCCATCTTTATTCTCATCCACCTTTGCATCGCCATTTGTTGCCGGCGCTTGCGTAGTTGCACTCGCATCTCCCGACTTGGCCGCGTCAGCTTGCGACTCTGTCTTCGCGACAGTTTCCGGCGCTGGACCATTCACATCCGTCTTACCCGCCTCTCCCTCACCCTGCACCTTCTTCTTATCCTTGCCCTTTGGTTCCTTTGACGCCTTTTCCTTCTTCTGCCTCTTGGGTTTCTCCTCCACCACCACATTAATCCCCTCAGTCTTCACAAACCCATCGCCAAAGTGCCCCTTGCCACTCCAAAACGTAATCACAGGCCCCCTGAGCGTACGCTCATGCAGAGCCGCCAGCTTCGCCCGCCGTTCCTCCTCGCGCAGCTTCTCCGCTTCCTCCCACCTGTTCAAGCTCTTGCTATTCCGCTCCTCCACCTCGGCCGCCTCGCGCAGCCTATCCTCCTGAGTCATGGGCGGCTTCTTGAGCGCCTCCAGCCGTGCAGCCTTCTTCTCCATTTGCGCCAGCTGCTTCAGCCGCTTGCGCTCGCGCTCCTCCATCTGCGCGTGCAGCTGCTCCTTGGACAACCGCGTCGTCTGCCGCGATGATGCACGCGTCGGCAGATCCGCCGCCGAAGGCAGCCATGACGTGCGCTCGGATTTCTTCTTCTTGTTCTTTTTGTTGGTGTTGTTGTCTAGTCGCGGCGCGGGCGTCGTTGCAGCCGTCGAGGACGGCGTGGTGGCAGTGGTGTCGATGCGCACCTTCTTGCGAAACTTGGCTGGGATAGCTGCCTGCGCTTTTCGCTTGCGCTGGGCCGCGCGGCGTGCCTTGTCTTGCTTTTCTAGCTCGTGCTCGCCTTCTAGTTCGTCGTTGGCATTGGTTTCGTCTTCGTCGTCCGAGGACGAATCCATCTGCACGTCGGATGCATTCTCGGCGTCGTCTGAAAAGCCCTGGTCATCGTCGTCTTCGGCAAAGAGTAGCTCCAAGTCTGAGTCGGGCTCCTCGTTGGCGAGCATCGTCTTCATGCGGTTTCCGGCCGTTGCGCGCCGTTGGCGGCCGGTGGCGAGCCATTCCACCTTGGCTGGTGCTTCCGAGTCGCTTTCAATATCGCTGAGGTCGACGCTCGAGAGCTCCGACGAGCGCGACTCGTCTTGCTCTGATGGCTTTGGCTCCGCCTCCATTGTGTGGTAGAATATGGAGTAAATTTTATTACATGTATTTTTTTAACAGAATGCGCGCTTCATGTCCGAGGTTTTCGTGGTTGGCTAAGCCACTTGGTAGCTGGTCGTTACTTGCGAGAGGAAAGGAGACGCGTTTGGAGGGGCGGGCGTTAAATTTTACCTTGACATCACTACCCGATCGCGTGGAGCTGCTGCACACCATCCGAATCCGGAGCTAAAGATTCTATGCCGTGACTACCCAATCGTCATACAACAAAGACGCAATTTTGACAATTGGAATTTCCTACAAAGTCTTTAAAAACATCACACGAATTACGATTTCCACGTACAGTCAATTTCACTGTTTGGTATATATCGCTAATACTCCATGTCCATGACATGGTTCTATGACCGCCAATGTGGCTATACCGCCAATATGGATATGTGATGTAAAGAACAAACGCCACCCATGATTCCTCCTCTACTCAAATAGATTTGGCTCCTTGTATGCTCGCCATGCTGTCTGTATCCAATCCAGAAAACCCAAGCGAACGCCTCTTGTCATCGTTATCTGCAATTGGGCGCAGCACTATGCACCCTGATATGTCGTCGTATCTAAATATATGCATGACGAGTTGGCAGTTAAAAAAGCAGACTAAATCTCGTCTGGAGCAAATTTCGCGTCCGCGCCGTCTACCGACTTCGACCCGTCGCTCCATTTCTTGCACCATCCGAACCAGCTTCGGCGGAGACACTTCTTGCCCGGCAAAGTTGTCGTCGTCGTAGTAGTACTAGTCACAGTCTGCGTTGCAGTCGGAGCCGGAGTAATTGGAGGGCTTGTAATGCTAGGCGATGGCGTAGTGGTTGTTGCTGTCGTCGTCTCGTCATAGCAGCCCCAAAATCTACCGGGCGTCTCGCACGTAGTGGTGGGAGAAGGCTCAGGTGTAGTCGTCACCTCCGTAGTCGTCTTGTCCTTGCAGCCAAACCACCCCGGAGTCTTACACGTCGTGGTTGTAGTTGTGGTTGTTGTGGTGGTCGTAGGCGTGCCTGTCGTCTCATCCAGACACCCCCACCAACCAGGCGTCTTGCAGATGCTAGTCCGTGTGCGGGTACGCGTAGTTGTTGACGAACTTGGAGTAGTGGTTTCGGTTCCATTGCTTTCATACATCTTCCACGGGCCACAATCTCTACACTCCGGCGTCATGGCACATTCCGGTACTTTGTCGTACTGCAAAAGGACGTCGGAAATGACGGCTCGAATCTTGTGAGTGCCAATACCAACTCGCCATCCCTTGTCAGCCACCACATCATACACACATTCGTAGCCTGTGTGGCAGGCTGTCTCCAGTGCGTATCCAGCAAAGGAGCAAGAAGCGGTGGCGCCGTTGCAGGTACCAATAAAAATGGGATCAGCCGTGTGACCGAAATGGTACGTTCCAGTGTCAGTTCGCTCCTGGTGTACCGAAGACATATATCCTGGTGGCACTGGCAGACCTAAGCGTGAAGCCGCGAGGGCTTCTGGGACAGCTTCAAAGGTGACAGCCGGAACGCCATACGTAAGGGCGAGCAGTGACGAGATACCACCTCCAAGCGAGTGCCCGGTAAGCCAGATATTCGATTTGGGGTAAAGTTCCGTAACGTTGGCAAAAAGTTCTCGGGCTGCGCCGTAGTATCGATGCTCTTCGTGCAAGGACTGCTTGACACAAGTGTTGTTGCACGAGTATGTGCCCGTGGCGCAGTCGCATACCTGGTGCCAAGTCCACTGGCCTTGCTGGGCACAGCAACAGCTAAAGAGTAAATTATCATTGACCTTGTCGTTGGTCGTTGTGCCGTCCCCGTCAAAAACAGCTGGAGTTGTGCCTTTGAGGCCAATAACAACGGTTGAGTTGTCCTTATCAGCCCAAATATGACCGCGTAAGCCGTCGCTTTCCCATCCAAAGTCTAGACTCTTGTTGAGGGGCGCTCCAATGTCCTCCCAGTCAGGCTTCTTCTCGTCTTCAACGTACGCATCGGCGCATATGTATGCCAGGGCCAATACCGTATCTTTATCCGTTACGTCTGGTCCTGGTACCTCGTCCATTGTCCATGCCGAGGCATCCATCGCAGCAGCTGTGCCGTGCATCCTAGCATCCGCAACCATGGGATCCACGATGGACGGCCGTCTATCTTTTAATCGTTGTATAGTAAGCGCCCGGCTCTTTGCGCTGAGCGTCGGAATATCAAGCTCATCGTAGCCATCCTCGGCGGCGAGATACACCCTCGACTCGTCATTGGTGACGTCGCGTCGGCGGTGCAGTTGCGGGTGCAGGTCGGTGCCATGATGGTAGATGTGTCGCAAGCTAAATTTATGTTGTGCAGGTTTGGGGCCCTCTGGGCCGTTTGGTAAGACGGGTCCCGGGGGAAGAAACACGTCGGAGTTGATCGCGACATCTGACGATGCAGCAACAACTTGAAGCGGCATCGGCCCAACAGCCAGGATCGACAACAACAGGGCGGACGTCGTTCTACCCACCGAGGGACATCGCCGCGCGTTTGACGGCATCATATTGGAGAGTTGGCAGAGTAAATCTCTCAGGTTTTGGAGACGTGCTCTGCCATGAGTCGGTTTTGTGTTGAGAGGCAATGTTGAGGAGGGGGATGAATGACGGAACAAGGTTGCGTTTGATGTTGTCATTGCCTGGCACGCGGCCGCCTAACGTCACCCTACGCTTCGCTGGTGCAGTGGAGTGGCCACCCCGGTCCAAGTACCCCGCCACTGCCGAACATGATGGGGCGTAACAAGGTGGCGCAAGGCTAGGTATCTTGTAGCGCTGGCGACCAATTAAAGTACCTCATTTTCGGTCGCGTCTGTTATGCGCGTGTGTCTCAACCATTCTGGCGATACTTATCTCTAGCAGCACACATGACCCGCCTGGAGGCCATTTCCAGGGAACCTTTAGCAGTGTCCACCGCAGATGACTGCTATAAGTCCCCACTCGACTTGACCACCGACTCCTGGTGTAACAGCGGAATTATCAATTGGGGTTCTTGCACATACTCGTACGTCGTAGTATAGTATGTTTCAGATATCTTGACGTGTGCGTGATTGGTTGGTTGGTGTTGAGTTGTCGCTGTGCATGTATATTTGACGAGCTTCAACCAACAGGGTACTTTTTTATGGGCTCTACCAGATTAACCATACACAGGCATAGTTATTTACTTGATAATTCCTCTCTAGCAGAATTTTATACTGTAAAGAGACATGCGAAACACTACTATCTAAGCTTTCTTTCGATTCCAGGTCTACCGTGGAACTTTTTCAAGTGTAAGGACGCGCGTACGAGTAAGTAACTGTCCGCTACCCGAGACACGGCTGAGCCAAAAATACTGCTGAAAGCGGTGCCCGAAGTACAAGACGATAACCATGAATATTATTACCTCAACTTGTCCCAAACTTTCTAATACAAATGATGCAACAAATGCGAAAGTTAGGTCTGCAGGGTGATTCAGCTGCTCGAGGTAGCTACACACAATGACGGCGTAATACTCCGTACACTTGCTTGGGTTGGTCGTACCTTAACGCATGAATGTATCGCGACCTGAGTGGACAAGACTGATTAATTAGCTCACTTGACGGTTATTTTCAGGGCTGCTTTTATTATTACTATTTTTATAAACCGCTTCTCAATCTCCTCGCCCTACACTGTACTAGCTCCCCTTGTTTTGTCTTCTCCAGATTGTTGCAAGCGGCAGTGATGCTCTTCCTTTGCGCTTCCCAGTTGGGCAACTGCTGCGCCCCCACACGTATTCAGCCAATGACGGCCACTGACACGTGAAGACCTCCAACTCCGTCAACTCAGGCTTGAGAAAAACGGTTCCCCATTTGACGTCGACCAACCAAGCTGCGGAGCCTCATCTTTGGCCTCTTTCCACACTAAGTTCGATACTGACATCGTTCTCGACACATCGAATACCTTACGGAAACATCCATCTGTCTCGCTCAGCCGTCTCATCAAATGCCTCGCTAGCTCGCGTGTCCTTACTACCCTGCTCGCTCGCGCCGCCGAACCCCCACCCCGAGAGAACAGAACCGCACCCGACGAATTCTTTTACAATGGAAAAGTACAGCCAATATCGCGACAGAGGTTTGTCACAAGTCTCCCTTCAATCCACCGCCAATACAGCTTTCTAACCCCCATCTCCCCGCCACTAGCGACGGGCATATCGCCGTTCCTCACCGTCTCGACACCCCTCTCAGCTTTCACGGCCATGTACCACGGCCTCATCTTCGTCTTCCGCCTCCCCTTCTTCCTCTTCTTCGCGCTCGGCTACTTCCTAATCTTCCACCACCTGCCACTGCCCGTCATTGCGCGCAAAGTGGCCCTCTGGTGTCTCATGGGCATCCCAGGCATATGGTGGGTAGACCTCCAGCTCGACGGCGTCAAGCGCGGCACGCTGGCCGACCAGCCTCTCGGCCGCTTCCCACACGGCGGCACCGTCATAGCAGCCAACTTTACCAGTCCCATAGACGCCATCTACCTCGCCGCCATCTTCGACCCCATCTTTACCGTCTCGTACCCCGGCACGCGCAAGGTGCAGCGTATCGGCCTCTTTACCGCCGTCCTGATGGCTCTGGCCCCCGTCCGCACGACCTCCAATAGCCGCAGCACTCTCGTCGGCCTTGACGAGCTGCTTGCCGAGTATCCAGACCGTCCTATTGCCGTCTTTCCCGAGTGCAGCACCACCAATGGCAAGGCTATTTTGCCGTTTAGCCCAAGCGTCCTGCAGGCGCCGCCAGATGTGCAAATCTTCCCCGTCAGCCTCCGCTACACGCCGGCGGATGTCACTACGCCTGTTCCTGGCCAGTGGCTGACGTTTTTGTGGAATCTGCTCTCGCGGCCTACGACGTGTATCCGCGTGCGCATCGCCGAGGCGCAGATGAATACGGCCGCGGCCAAGACGAATGGTGCGTCGCCCGCCAGCAACGGCTCCAGCGAGCTGCGGTCCAGAAGTGATGTTGGCGCTGCGGCTGTGTCGGCCGAGGAACAGCGTGTGCTGGATCGTATAGGCGAGACGCTGGCCCGTTTGGGCAGGGTCAAGAGAGTTGGGTTGACCGTGAAGGACAAGGCGGCGTTTGTGGAGGCTTTGAAGCGCAGGAGGTCGTAATGCTTTGCTCACGTTAGGCGCACAGAATCATCTACAGTTGCCAGAACAAACAGAGAACACAAAAATGTAAAAGAGGTGGACAGATGTTGGGGATGACAATTGCATTGCTTGGAGCTAGGAGATACCACTTTATAATTTGATTTCTTTATTCTGAACCCCCCTGTTTTATCTAGTCTTGGAGCTTAATTCTTTTACTATTTTTCACCTTATAAGGGCATTACAGTCTGAGCCTAAAACCGAATTTGTTATAGCATAATACTAGTTCAAATACAAAACAACACCCTAAAGCACCCATTTTGTAACATTTTCCAATACATTTTCAAAACCCATTCCAAAATTCTCGGGTATTTTCCACCAGCATCGTATCAAAAACTTCCCTTCGAGCACGGACAATGATCAAGATACAACGTAGCCGCTATCAGTGACACAGCCGCGGCTAGCATCGCTAACAAGACGGGCATACTTTGTCAGCGTGCCCTTGCTATACCTCGCCGGCGGGGCCCTCCAAGCCTTGCGACGATTCTCCATCTCCTGCTCAGGAACCTGGAGATCGATGACAAGCTTCTCGGCATCAATGGCAATGGTGTCGCCGTCCTCGACGAGGGCAATGGGGCCGCCCTCCATAGCCTCGGGGACAATGTGCCCAATCAGGAAACCGTGTGAGCCACCAGAGAAGCGGCCGTCTGTGAGAAGCGCGACGTCGTTGCCGAGTCCGGCGCCCATGATGGCGGATGAGGGCTTGAGCATCTCGGGCATGCCGGGGCCACCCTTGGGACCCTCGTAGCGGATGATGACGACTGTCTTTTCGCCCTTTTTGAGTTCGCCATTTTCGAGGCTGGCGATGAAGTCGTCCTCGCGGTCGTAGACACGGGCCTTGCCGGTGAAGCGGAGGCCTTCCTTGCCGGTAATCTTGCCGACGGAGCCGCCGGGGGCGAGAGAGCCGCGCAGAATCTGGATGTGGCCGGTGGACTTGATGGGGTTGCTGAGAGGGCGGATAATGTCTTGGTCGGCCGCGAATTCGGCGGCGTTCTCGACATTCTCCTTCATCGTCTTGCCGGTGACGGTGACGCCGGAGCCGTCGACGAGGCCCTCCTTGATGAGGTACTTGAGCAAGCTGGGCGTACCGCCCATGGCGTGCAGGTCAGCCATGACGTACTTGCCAGAGGGCTTGAGATCGGCAAGGAAGGGAGTGCGGTCAGAGACCTTTTGGAAATCTTCAATGGTGAGCTTGACACCGGCGGCATCGGCGATGGCGAGGAGATGGAGGACGGCGTTGGTGCTGCCGCCGAGGACGGTTGTGACAATCATGGCATTCTCAAAGGCCTGACGGGTGAGAATATCTCGAGGGCGAATATCCTCCTTCATGAGGTTCTTGATGGCCTCGCCGATGCTCTCGCACTCGGCGCGCTTGCTGGGGCTGTCGGCAAGGTTGCTGCTGCTACCGGGGAGGGTCAGACCCATGGTCTCAATGGCAGTGGCCATGGTGTTGGCAGTGTACATGCCACCGCAGGCACCTTGGCCAGGGCAAGCGTTGCGGATAATGTCGAAGCGCTGGTCCTCGGTGATGTCGCCGGAAATGTACTGGCCGTAAGCCTGGAAGGCAGAGACAATATCAATGGAGTCGCCGCCCTTGGAGCAGCCGGGCTTGATGCTGCCACCGTAGACCATGATGCTTGGTCGGTTGACACGGCTCATGGCAATAGCAACGCCGGGCATGTTCTTGTCGCAGCCAGGCAAGCTAATGTTGGCGTCATACCATTGGCCGTTCATGACAGTCTCGATACTGTCGGCGATGATCTCTCGGCTCTGCAGCGAGTAGCGCATACCGGTAGTACCCATGGAGATGCCGTCACTGACACCAATAGTATTGAATCGGTAGGGAACGAAGCCAGCCTTGGCGACAGAGTCACGGACGAGTTGGGACAGGTCGAGCAAGTGCATGTTGCAAGGGTTGCCCTCGAACCACATGGATGAGATGCCGACCTGGGCCTTGTTCATGTCTGCCTCGCTGAGGCCGGTCGCGTACAGCATGGCTTGCGAGGCACCCTGTGACTTGGGCTGGGTAATGGAAGAGGAGACCTTGTTGAGCTTTTCGTCTTTGCAACGGGGAGCCGACGTGGACAGGAAGCGTCTAGGAGCGATGGGAGTTAGCTAGCTGCTGTCTGTGCGATCAATCCTTCCAATTGAAGATGAGATGACTTACCCATTGTGGCGGGATGATGAGAGGCTGACAGACGCTCTGGACCAGGCACTCAGGCCGGTAGCAGGCTGCTGGCGCAGACAGCGTGACAGCATAGTGAAGCCTTTCGCGATCTGTTGTGGGCGGGTTTGGCTGACGGATAAACAGTTACAAGCCACTCGAAACCACAGACGGATTGCAACCTTTCAAACTGTCAATTGACAGAATCGAGATGCTCAGTCCGACGAGCGAATGTGCAAGAAATGAGTCAGACGGGCGAACAAGCAGAAAACCCCGCGTCGAGCTGCGTATTTCCACTTGCCAACTTTTTTTGGTGTGTCCCTGTGATCGTCCCTGTGACTTGGGCGGTTTACGGAGCAGCAGGACCTGGTAAATGTGAGCTGGGCCGGTCCCTACGGCGATTGCGCCCCGCAAAGAGGCTCACTATCGTAATTCCTTGCGGGCCATTGGCTGGGTGAGCTGGCCCACTGATAGAGCTGGGTGCAAGCACCGGTTGCGTGCCGAGTCAAGTGGGAGGTTGCCGCTGGCTGGATTGGTTTAGTAGCTTTATGGTGAAGAAAATTTGGGTTCAGATGCAGCTACTGTAGAGCAGTGCATGATAATTTCTTTATTATTTTATATTTCCGTATTGTGAGCGTCCTCCATTTTTTCCTAGCAGACATGACGCCCTGCGGAACCCTGGCAACTCTCCACGCTGTACCTTGCCATGTGAGATTGGCTCCCGCCGACATCGGCTCACCAATGCTGTGAGAGCGCTGGTCGCGTGCATTTCAGTACTGTAAACGATGAAGTTCAATCCACTAAACCATATAATAAATACTCCTAGGGCGACTAGTTCTAAAATACCGCTGCCTTGTTCTAGATGAGGCGAACTCTTTGTTTTTTTTTGCCAAGTTCTCAGAGCTAAACGCCTTGCATCCTGGACTTACGTCCTGCTTTGATATATGACAATTGGCACGACCGAGATGCCAGCGAACTTTAAGAAATATTCACAGAGATCAAAGGCACCTCATAGCTAGATTCGGGCAGTTCTGAACCTTGCACGTCCGTCCTTGTCAATTGCGCTTCGCCATAGAATCGAAAGTGGACGCCTCAGTAGCAGATCTGTTTCGAGATGCAAACCAATGCATCGTCGTATTATACACAAGCTGACTGGCCATATCAGCTTTTCTATAAGCCCCTAGCATGGGCTACTACCTGATCCTGGCCCCTCCAAGCAACTCTGGTTCACAGATCAAAGTTACTTCTTCTCTTTGCCAGATTCGCCTTCCTTTTCCTTCTTCTCCTTGTCCTCCTTGACATCCTTCTCAGATCTCTTGGACAAAATCTCATCTATAACTCCAAGCTCCAGCGCCTCGTCTGCACTCAAATACTTGTCGCGTTCCATCATATCATTAATCTCCTCGAGGTTGTACCGCTCGTAGCCCTTGGCCTTGTTCAGATGATACTGCATGATCTTGTTCGACTGCTCTCGTATTCTTTGGATCTGGTTCGCGTAAATCAGGATATCTGACGCCTGTCCCCTCGTGCCGCCCAGCGGCTGGTGGATCATAATGGAGCTGTGCGGCAGCGAAAACCGCTTGCCGGCGTCGCCTCCCGCCAGCAGGATCGCTGCCATCGAGGCTGCGCCGCCGACACAAACTGTTGAGACGGGCGACTTGATATATGTCATTGTATCGTAGATGGCCATGCCTGCGACGGGGGTCAGTATATTATTAAGGCTGATTTCCGAGCTATGTAGCGTCTGTATATGTACCTGACGTCACGGAACCGCCTGGCGAGTTTATGTACATTGTAATCGGCTTATCAGGCGTGTCGGATTCGAGCCACAACAGCTGTGCAACTATCGATGCGGACATGTAGTCGTTGATTTCGCCATTTAAACAGATGATTCGTTCCTGTTCTCGTTAGTGAGAGACAGACTGCCGCGACGAGAGATGGGCATACCTGAAGTAGCTTTGAGAAAATATCCCCTGTACCAAAGGAATTAGCTTGAATACACGCAGTAGTGGGTTTAATTGGGCATTATTACAAGTCTTTCTTCCCGCAGCCTGGTCTAGGTTAGCATTGACCAGCTATTACAGCCGTTGTTGAAGCTTACCGACGTCTCCTCAATGTACGGCATCGGAATATAGTCCATGGTCGGTGTCGCCCCCGACAAGCTCGGGCTAGAAGCGCCAAAGCATCGTCTTTGATAAATTGGTAATTGTCTTAACGACGATAGTAGCCGTGGTTGTCTAAACATGACGGCGGTTGGAGTTGGACAAGTCAAGTTTGAGTGTCGTTGGAGATGGCAGTTGGGGGAGGCGGCCCTTGACGTGCAGGCGTGCGGTCAGTCGCGCGACAGCAAATTGAACGTCTCCACCAAAAACGACCCAGCTTCTGGCGCCGTCGCATTTCCATTTTCCAATGGCACTGCAACGAAACTGCTTCGGCCACAGCACTCTGCGCCACTCGATGCTCAGATCGAGAGGCATATACTAGGAAGAGCCGATGAAGCGGTGTACAGCCCGCGTTGCGAAGAACCTGTGTTCTTTCGGCGCGACGCAAAGAGGGCAGCGATGGGTGTCTTCTGACAAGTCTGCCCTGACACACGAGGCGATTGGCGAGAAAATCACCCGTCGCCTTCGCGAAGATAAATACGGCAAAGATGTAAAAGTTAATTCTAAAGATAAAACGATATCCACGGCATCGGGCGAACTGCCCATGTCTCCTTTATTTGACGCGAACTGGATCAGAGCAAGGAGAAGAACGCAAAAGGACGAACCACAGACGCCCACGGGACGGTTTAGGAAGAAAATGGCAAGAAATCCATTTGGTACGTTTTGCATGCACCGGTGTTTGTTGAATTCAAAGGATGAAAACTTGAAATGCTAATATTTGCTACAGCCAAAGCTCTGGCGACGCCATTCCGCATATGCCCCATAACACGCACCTACGCACCACGATATTTTATGCAGGATTACGAGGTGGTGAAGAATCCAGAAACGGGGGATGCATGGTGGGCACCTGGACCATTGTCGTTTTCACATGTTCAACGTCGGCCGAAGCAAGACCCGGACGCAACAGAGACGGAAGAAGCGGCAACAGAGACGGAAGTCCTGACAGACGGGGACCGGTTCCGACGACACGCCATCACGGCCTATTCATTGTCACGAAAGTCCATTGTGGACACGTTGGGCCAGTCCAAGAAAAAAGGTGCCGCCGTCCTCTTGGCACCAAGAACAGGCATGGCGATGACAAACAGTGTGCGGAATCCTGTGTGGAGAGAGGACATGGGCGACTTTCTACTCCAGATGATGCGCAGCCAGGCAACCAAGGCCCTGGCCGATCGAGCCCAAGAGGCAAACTACATCTCGATAGAGCCGTGTCAGGCGTGGGCAGATATTAAGTACATTAAGCGCAGAGGCTGCGTGCTCTGGCTGCCGAAAGATAAGGAAACCGCGGCTACGCAGTATGCGACGTACGACATCGAGGGCGTCAAGTACGGTGCCAAGATGGCGGTTCATAATCTCTTTTGGCTGTTGGGCGAGGATTGCGTAGCTGAGCTGCGGGAAGCGTCGGAGATGTTTCGGGACAATGAGCTGCTGGTCCTCAAGATGATGCATGGGAAGAGCATGGCGCGCCTGCATATGCTGCTGTGGCGGCTGCAGGGATACCTGTACAAATCCAATGTATAAAATCCATGTAATTGTATTATAACGACTATAGAATAGCAGGATGAAGAAGACACTACACTCACCTGTCAATCATGGTTGTCGTGTTCTCTCGATTACTATTATGTTGATATGTCGCGCAAGGCTGACAGTTTCGGCCCCACCACGTTTGGGTAGGTACGGCAATTCGCCGACGTGTTGACATCCAACTCCGAGGGATCATCTGCCAGCGCTTGCCGTAGCAGGGGACGCAGTCAATTTTCTAGCAAATTCAAGATTTTTTCCTTTACCATAAACATTCTCTGAATAATACGGTGCCACCGTAAAAGAAGTATCAATTAGCCGCTATAGAACAGTATATCAGCTCCGCTTGTCTGACTGTCTAAAGCCCAGAATAGTTGTCTGGCGAGGGATCACGAGCTCATTGCGAGAGGGCCTCCTAAATAGGTCGTTGCTATGGATTAGTTTTGACGCAATGTCGACTTGAGCTGCTGTACAGGTTGAGGTTGACAAATTTGGAAATGGTATACTATTTGTGACGCACGTAGCTGAGCTGAGCACCTACACTGCGGGCCAGCTTGCAGTGGCGCTGTACTGACAATTGACGTACAGCGAGAAATTCCATCCATCGCTTCTCACGCCTGCCATGTCTAGATCAAGTAACCAAAACTTAACGTCTACGCAAGCCGGTTCCTAACTGACAGACTATCTCAGTGAGGCTAGCAGGCAGACCAGAAAGCATCACCCGAGCTTCATTTCCGACGAGCAAAATTAGTTTTCAACCTTGATGGTGCCAGCTCTTAAACAACCTTCTTTCCAGCCGTCTCTTTTGAAAATGTAGATAACATGGTCCCCTTCAATCTTCCCAAATATCCTACTCCCTCAAACTCATAGAAGGCCCAGGTTAATAGGAGCACAAAAGCAAGAATATTCGCGAAGGCAAACATATCCAGCTCCGCCGCTGCCATGGCATCATTTGTATCTGCAACATTGAAGAACTCGTGCACACTTTCCCTCGGAAACAGTGTTAATGCATATCCAACCGTATATAGAATAACTAAACCGACACGCTCGAGTGAGATAACCGATGCAGCCATAGTATGGAGGACTGCCCACTTCCTATGACTAGCAAAGTCTTTCGATCGTGCGGTAGCAGCCGCTTTATATAGGGTCAGCCAATAGACGGGAGCAAAGGCAAAGGTAGAGAGTTCAAAGGTTGGCCAGCCTATGGGGGACAATCCATTTAAGTCATGAATGTGGAACCAGTTTGTATGGGTATATGCATGTTTCGAGATGTAGAACCAATACCCTGTCATGCTAAGCAGCAGTGAAATCGAAAGGATGATATATCCTGAGCCTTTATGAAACGCAGGCCATCTCTTGCGCAAGCTATCGACATGCTGGAGGGGGATCATGATACTCCACAGGATGGCTGGAGCGGCGTGTAAGCCTCCATACGCCATCATAGGCGCTGTTCGGCGGCGGTAGTCCAGAAAGTGCTCTCCTGTCTTGACGCAACATTAGTGCAAAGCGCTCTTGATGTCTATGGAAGCTTCTTTGCGAATACGCACCTCTGGCATCCGGTTGGTGGTGAGAAATGGTGCTCCGGGAGTAGACATGGATGTTGGTGGTCCAGTAAATACCAATGTTGCAAATAACACCATGAGAGCACAGAGAGGGAGAATGATTTTCTGTGAGATATGTGGACGTGCGAGAGGCATTGTATATCGGGTATGCTGCGCAAATATAGGCGAGATACAAAAAGAATGGACAGGTAGATAATTGCGTAATGAATGTGCATAGACGCGCAAGCAGCATTTTATTTATCAGGATTCAAATATACCATCCTGGGATGACAACAACGGAAAAAGTACGTAACGAGACAGGACGTTCTACTTGTCTCCACTCAGGCTCGGCATCTATCAAAACTCGGGCTGATGCCATAATCACACCAACGGCCTACTCCCTAAAAGCTTAATCTATCCGTCTCCGGCCTTGCAGGCTTCTACGGAAATGAATAAAGGAGTGTGAAAAGTCGTACAGCATACTGCTGATGACGTGTACTACATGTATGGTCTACCATAAAGGCAGATGCCGCACTCGTCTACACTCCCTTTTCCATTGCATCCGATGTTCTGCTGAAATAAAACATATCAAGAAACAACAATCGACTTAAGCAGCGAGTTAATATGACAATTGAGCCTAACCAAAAGGACTCAATGAAGTCCACTTGGCGACGCGGCGACAGAGCCGAGTGGAACACCTCACACTTTGGTCAACGCGCATCCTTTTGCTCTCGATAAAGTCATACCGGTCCATCCCAAAAATGACAAGATACCATACGTATCTCCACGGCACCAACACCACTGGATCCTTTTGCATGCACTAGCCCCACTCGCCGTACAAGAGGCTTGGCTATCGTTCACTGGACAGGAGCACGAACGCTCATGACTATCGCTCTCACTTACACCCCTGGTATCCAACCGAGAGATGCAGTTACTGACTTAAGGTGGTGGCTGTTTTTACCTCTCCGTCTCGGGTTATATGTTATCATCTTGGACTTTTGGTTCCATTGGTATCACCGAGCTATGCACGAAGTCCCGTTTCTATGGAAATACCATCGCACGCACCATCTATCAAAGCATCCTACACCCTTGCTTACAGCGTACGCTGACGAGGAGCAAGAAATTTTCGACATGGTTGTCATACCATTTCTAACTTACGCAACGCTTTGGGCCATTGGGCTGCCACTAGGATTCTATGACTGGTGGATCTGCCATCAGTATATATAGTATATACTGAGGCATGGGGCCACAGTGGCCTCCGCATCTACTACACGCCTGCGAATACGGTGAATTGGCTGCTGCAACTACTTGGCATGGAGCTCATCATTGAAGACCACGATCTGCATCATCGTCATGGCTGGAGGAAGAGCCAGAACTATGGCAAGCAAACTCGGATTTGGGATCGTCTCTTTGGCACTTGCGGCGAACGTGTTGAGTTAGTCATGGAAAACGTCGACTATGTCAACCAGGCGTATATGCCTATTAAATAATATTACGAAACATAGCATAGGTGTTTTAAGAAAGCCTTGGTTGATAGAATAATCTGATCAGGAATATGGTGAAAGAGATAGGACCGCGCCTAAGGAAGCTAAAGCCGCTTACTTAATAGGAGCCCAATATATAGGGAAAAAAATTAAAGTTTAAAATAATATATTATAGTTATTAATTATTAAATTACTTTACAGCGTTTGAAGCCAGGCAGAAACTGTTGAGAATATCCTTACGTCGTCGTCATCCAGCCACCAATAGGCTTCCGCAGCCGCACGCCACTTCTTAGATAGATAATGCACTTACATCGTATGCCTTCTCATTACCTCGTAGAAGTAGAAACGTAACCCCAGGCGGCGGGCCTTTGCGCACAACGGCCCACTGAAGGGAACTCAGTTTGCTCACCTCATCATGATCTTTAACCGAGAATCATATCATTTCCTTGTGGTCATGCAGCCCTATGTGTGGTCATCTGTGTATGTTAGGCAGCCGAGGGTGCTCAGTGGTATGGTACAGTACTGTACGCTAGCAGTAACTTTACTTCGTACTTGAGTTGCTGAATTCGCCACGGGCACACGGCGGGTTTGCCATGTAGTACTCCGTGCTCCGCAGCGGGAAAAGCCTGCGGGGTGGTCGATAGCCGCGGCATGTGATAATGGGGGTTTCTAGTGAGTTTGCGGTTTTTGCTCCGCCGCTGGGCCAATCGCGCGACTTAGGGTGAGCAGGGTGAGCCCCGCTGGCGTGCGTCGCGCGACCCACCATCTCTAGCTAAGCCAGGCATCTTTATAGAACACATATTAACAAACTTAAGCGCTTATAAAGGCGAACGGCCCTCTAATGCGAAGGAAAAGACTCTAATACGTTAAGGCGGAATTAGATAACTTAGCTAGTTTAATAGCACGTGCTAGTTATACGGAGTATAATTTACAAGGGCTATTTATACTACTAAGAGTATTACTTAATAAAATTATATATAAGGAGCCGCTTAGTAATATAATATAACTTTTAGTAATTAAGACTTCTATCCTTTTTATAATATAATCTATATACTATTTAGTACCTTTTAAAATCAGGGCGCCTAAGGGTGCTAATAAACTGATAAATAAGTAAAGCGGATAATATTAACGGAAGAATTTATAAACTATTAAATTATTAAAGTATAGTTTATATACGCGATAGTTAGTATATAAGATAGACTTATAAAGAGGCGAAAAGTTATATGTATTACCTCGTTCTACTAGATATATAATTAAAGACCTAATATTAGCTATATCTTAGTGTTACGGTCTAGGTGTTTGACCTAGAGCTTATAGGTGCAGCTAGTCAACTTTCCGTCGGTTTAGTTGATACGAATCCTTTTTACTAGGGTTTTGGCCTAACGGCCAATAACGGCGTAGCGCTAGCTGCCGCTTTAGCCCAAAGGGCCAGACCGTTACACTTAGATATATATAGAAGCATATCTAAATAGGATTAGGCTATTTCTATTACCTCTTTATAACTAAAAGGAGGATATTATATTATCTTATGTATTTGCCTATATGAAAAGCTAGGACCCGAGTCCTAGCCTTCCTAATTAGGAGGAAGGGACCCACCTATACGGCCGAACGTCTCCCCGGTTCCTTAACCACACCACTAACCATAGGGCTTAGAGTAGAATATTTATTCTCCTACCCCTTTATAGGTAATACTAGAAAAGGGGAAGGAAGTATATTAGATAGGACTCTCTTTCTTTCTTTCCTTAAGTAGATTAATAACTATTTAAACGCCTACTTATAGACGCCGTAGGGCTAGTCTATAATAGTAAGTAAGATCTTATATAGCTTTTAAATACTTTATATCTAAGTTCTTAGAGCCTAATACTTTAGCCTAATATTATTATTTATATTTAATAATTATCTATAGTAGGTTATCCTATAGCTAAGGCTCTAGAGTTACTCCTTAGGCGGATGAGGCTGGCTTTGCCTTCTACGTGGTTCTACGTTAGGTAATTATCTTAGGGTTAGATTTTAGGGCCTTGCGTTTCGGCGGCATCCTAAAAGTTACATAAGTTAGAAGGGAAGATAGCTACTTATATGGTTATATTAAAGTACATGGAGTTTAAATGTCTATCAATAGAAGGGAAAGCGCCTAAATGCTAACTCAACCCCTGTTAAAGGCGACGCGACGCGTTGACCGGGGTTCGTGGAAAGGGATGCCCCACCACAACCAGTCACAGCCAACGTCAAGTGTGCCCGAGTTAAGTGGATAAGACCGTGATACTTGGCTTTACCATATAAGTAAACATTCACGTATTGACTAAAAGTATAGTTGTATTTATCTTTTTATAAAAATCACCACCTTTCGTTGAGTCGTGGCTGGGAGGCAGTTGCTATTTGCCACCATTTTTCTCTCCAGTTGGCCCCATCATTCTAGAGACGGCCAGCCGCCCGTCGCTCGATTCCCCTGAAGCTAATCATACTTCTTGCTATTGCCCTTAGCCTTGGTGACAGGGTACTTTTTGCGAGTCACCTCGAGCTTTTCCATTATAATCTGCTCGGCGTCGACCCCGATTCGAGCACAAAGGTGCAAGCAGTAGGTGAGCACGTCAGCCAGTTCATCCTTTACCCTCGTCGGGTCCGGCTCCGAGTTCCACTGGAAGCACTCGAGCAGCTCGGCCGCCTCGATTGAGATGCTCTTAGCCAAGTTTTCAGGCGTATGAGATTCAACCCAGCCGCGTTCGGCCGCGAGCTCGGCAAGGGCCTCACTGACAGTCTTGCTGGAAGTCATGGGATGTGCTGACGATTCTCGTCGCTGATAATAATAAGACGTAGCCGATTCTTGTATATATTGACCTAAGCGTTACTCGTTACTTAAGACAGCAACGGATTTATTGCGAGAGACACATTGATGTCGTCGTACTAAAGCGAAAAGAAATCTGCCGTGTAAGCTAAATATTGCCTAGTTAGAAGGCTTGATTTGGGGGGCATGAAAACCTTTGTTCGAGTGTTCAGGTACGCGCTTGTAGCCACACGGTAGGCAGCAGCATCCACTTTTGACGCTAACCTTAGCTGGGGAACCGCGGATGTCACGCGAGTTCAGAGGATGTTACGCAATTGACGCAATTTTATACCTGGTCTTGCAAAGCCCGAGAAGGCCGGCCTAGTTTGTGCCTCGTATTTAACGTCAACAATAATCATGCTTTCTGGCTACACCACGCGAACCTGGCTGTCATGGACACCGGGCACATCACTGGCTAAGCCTTCTTAAACATGCATTTTGAAGGTGTCTGATTCCGCGAAAACCCAGTCAAATGTTGAAGCAAAACATGCAGCAATTTGGTTGCGCCGCTCATTCATCCCAACAAACTTCAAGCTTCTCAGAACCTTTTGCACTTAAGCAGCCCTAGTTAAGCTTTCTTCACGTTTATTGATCTCGTGTGTAATATGGTTCACAATGACGTTCTCTACTCCTTCAAGTTTGGTCACGATGCGCTGATCCAACGGTGACACCTCCGCTTAGGTCGTGACTATTACTCGCCCTCTGTTACGAACCATGCGAGGTGACACAACCTGAACTGCGAGGCACGGCAGCAGCTGCCCAGATTAGGAAACAAGGTGACGACAGGTCACGTGACTGGATCCGGAGGGATCTGTGAGGTACATAAGGATCCGGGGATTGGATCTTCTGGGATCTTAAGGATCCAACAAAGATCCAAGGAATCAATAGAAAGATGCCAATTCTTATTCTTATATAATGGCTCCGGAAAATATTGATCGTATGTCTAACATTAGATCTAAGGTTCGTGATTTAATTTGCGCTGCATCTAATGATGTATCTGGCACTGCATGTAATACTGTACCTAATCCTCATGGTTTTAATGAAGCAAATTTTCCAGACAATTGAAAAAGAGA